>SSNP01000018.1:291435-308973 GCA_006937955.1 Pachypanchax playfairii | reverse complement strand
GGGGGGGGGGGGGGGGGGGGGGGGGGAACCAGAACACTGAGTAGCTCTTTATTTAAAGAGGCAATTTTATATAAATTTCAGGACTTTGTGGTTATTTCTTAAGTATTAACCTGTAATATGAAACATTTTATATCTAAAAAACGTCAGAAAACACTTATAAACAGACCTTTCAATCTGCCTGCATTAAAATTCGGGTGGTTCCGGCTCCTTCCGTCAGGCTTCGTCAGCAGCTCGTTCATATTCATTGTTCGAATTTGCTGGAATCAGACTGGCTAACAAACTAGCCTATGAGAGCAAAGAATACTGTTTCCTGACCCGCTGTGCATGTTGACGTCAGGCGTTCTCTCTTCCTGTTGGTTACGTCTTATGCTACAGCTTTTAGCCAGCAGCATGCTAGGCTTAGTTTCAACTGCGGGAGTTGATGAACACTAACAAACAAAGGAGTTGTGATTAAACAGATACAGGCTGTTCGAACTCGGGAGAATTCGGGTGTTATCGCCACCTGCGTAGTTTGAGAGATAAAAACTGAAAGAGAAGTTGTTGACCTGTTTTCACACCCGCTATGAAGGTAAGAACACCTGGAGCTAAAATATTCAACAGAAACCTCAGAAAAACCATTTGTAATGGAAGGGCCTCTTTAAATTCTCTCATTCACATGTTGCTTGAGTAGGAATTTGTGCATAAATAGTTTTTTTTCTGTTGTTGGACAAAAACTTCCTGATATATATCCACAGGTGTCAAAAGTAGGAGTTGAAAGTAAAAATCCTGCCATGTTTTTGGATCTGCTTGTATATCTAGAACAGGTGTTTTCACCAATTAGCTCATCTACCTGGTAAAGAAGCTGTGCTAATTGAATTCAGCTGGTTTAGTGATGGTTGGAACAGCTGCTGGACTGGATTTTTACTTTTGACTCCTACTTTTGACACCTCTGTATATATCTAATATAATGTTGTATATGAGTGATAGATGGACTTGCCACTATGAAGACAGACGTGTGGTTCTTCTTTCTTTACTCTTCGCTCACTCCATCCAGCTGAGGCAGATGTTTGCTTTGTCAGAGTCGGATTCTTTTGATGTTTTCTTCCTGTCAAAGAGGAGGTTTTCCTTCCTGCTGTCGCTTAACAGAACTTTTGAATTCCTCTTTATGACAATGTAAAATCTGGAGCACAATTTTTTACTGACTCTTAAATACCAGTGGGAGTTATTTGCAACTATATTTAAAAAAAAAGTGAAACAAAACACACACTACAAATCACTTTACTCAGTCTTTGATTTCAAACCTTTTGTTTACTACACACAAAGTTTAACAGACTGCACATATAACAAATTTTAATTGTTCATATTTAGAGATGTGTCCCTGTGGTGGACTGGCGACTTGTCCAGGATAGGACTTGTCCTGAATAGAAATAAGCAGGTATAGATGATGGATGGATATTTAGAGATATTGAAAACTACAGCAGTCTTGAACGAGTTGTATAAAACCTCTGGTGGCTCCAGGGGGAGCTGTTTGAAGTCTGAGAAACTGTGGAATCACAGACTGTAAGCTCTAAAGCAGGAGTGTCAAACTCCAGGCCTCGAGGGCCACTATCCTGCATGTTTTAGATGTTTCCCTTTTTCTACACACCTGATTCCAATCCTCTGCATTTCAGCAAATCCTGCAGAAGCTTGTTAAAGATCCATTCATCTGAATCAGGTGTGTAGACGCACAGAAACATGGGAAACATGTCGGATAGTGGCCCTCGAGGCCTGAAGTTTGACACCTGTGCGCTAAAGAGTAATTTATTAATAAACTGACTAAAGTGAATGTGGCTAGGTGCCAATATAAAGGTATCTATCCATTTTATATATATATAAAATGTTTTACTAAGAAATCTATCAATTAGCAATACTTTTTTATTCTGTATAAATTCTGATCCTCTTCGTAACTTTGAGAAACGCAACACAAATTCAGCTCAAAGAAAATTAGCAGCATTCTTAAAGTTCATGTGTTCTATCCAAACCTAAACAGAGAGGAGTGTGACGAGCTGCAGATATGGAGGTGACAGCAAATGTTCTACTATTTACAGTCTTGCAGAGTTTAAAAAAGTTTACGTATATAAGACAACCTGTGTCTGTACTGAGTGACAACGTATTCAACTTGTATAAACAAAAATCAGTGAGAAGAATTTAATTCTGGAGGACGGAGCTGAAGAAGAATACGTTTAGTTGCGGAGTCAAAACATTTGATTTACAACATAAATAAATGATGTGCTGAACAGCTGATTGATGTTGTCAGAGTTGTGGGGTTTTGGTTTTGTTATGGTTTAGGAGTCGCCTGGGGTTTCCTGTGATTTTATTTTGAAAGTGTTCCTTGTTTCCTGTTTCCCCCTGTTTCTTGTTGTTTGCTTTATTTATTTTTTTGTTTGGTGATTTGTTTAGTTTCATGAATGGTTTTTCTGTTTGGAATTTTGTTCTGGTGAGTTTGTTTTTTTTAGTTTAGGAAGAATTTTTGTTTTTTCATACATGTTCTACATTCATCATATCAGCCTTCTTACATCCCTCCTCAGCTGTTAGCGCTCACCTTCTTCTGCCTTTAAATACTTTTCTTTCACTCAGTTTGTTGTGTGCGCATGTCATCTTCACCCCCAGGTTGCCTTTAAATCTCCCGTGTGCGTGTAAACACCACGTTTTGCTGTCGTCAGCTTTTTGTTTCCGTTTTTCATTAAAGCATGTTTTCTGTTCTACTCCATCCCTGAGCAGTCTGTGCCTTCCTGCGTTTGGGTTCACAAAAACTCTCATCATGACAGATTTAAGGAGTACATGAATTCCCAAAACCAGTGAGAAAAAAAAAAAGGAATTAACAGTTTATTGCGTAACATTTTGTTGTATTTGTCAGCATGTTGGTTCCTAACACTAGAAACCTGACGGCTTGTTTCCTGTAAAGGTTGTGATGATGACACACCCCCTGCTCAGCTGAAAGAGCTATTAACAACATAAAGCAGCTAGTTTTCATTGAGACCAATAAAAATGAGACTGTATTAATGATTTTTGCTCTTTTATATAGACGTCAGTGTGCAGAGTGAACCCTGATCGTGTGGTAAATTCCTTTTAGACCTGCATCCATTTCACAGGATTCTGCTTCCTACACCATACTATTTTATTCAGTTTGGTCTTATTTTTCTTTGTAAGACTAAAAAGAGTAAATAAAAAGTTTATTTTAAAGTCCTACTAATTCCAAATAACAAAGGAAAAGAAGAAAATATTGACACCAAAGTAAAACTTGGGTCTCCGGATGATAATGTTATTGGAACCTTTAGATAACTTCACCAGGAAACCGTTTTCTTCTTGTACCAGGAAATGCATCATCCTCTGACACACACTCATTTACACAGTGCCACGCCCCTCCACACACAGGCAGTGATATGACATCCTGCCCACTTGTGGATGTGTGTCACTGCAGACAGCTGTGTCTCCACACCAGGTAACAAACGGCTTTCTCCTTCCTGTTTTAGCTCCTTTTAAGCTGCTTTTACCTCGTCCATACTCATCTGTGTTACCTGAGCTGGACTCGTTCTGCATGTTGCCGCGTGGTTTCGTGGTTGTCAGATCTGACTGTGATCTGAAGCTACTTTCATGTCAGCAACTTACAAAAAAATCCTGCTGATAAAAAGAAATTGCAACGTTTTTGCTTCTTATTACTATTTATTACTAAATCTATTTGTTTGATGGTGATAATGATGTTTTATTGATAATGATGAGAATTACTGGAATCAAAAACAATGCTGTTAACTTTTATAAACATAAGATAAACACAAAGAGATCAGAATCATGCTTTAACTTTTTGGGTGTGTCGTCTATTTATGTGAAGTTTTGTATCATGTAGTTTTGCAACATTGTAAAAGATTCAAGACATTTAAAAAACAGACACACAGACCACCTTCGCATCAAACTATATTCAAACACTATTAGAAAGTTTGAACTCCTGGATCTTTGGAAGCAAAGTACTAAAGATTTGTGGCAGTTTAAAACTTTTGCACAGGGGAAAGCTAAGTCAGATTGTTTAAAGTCCTGCTGGACCATAACATGGAAAAACACATTGAACCTACTTGTTCTAAAGAGCTAGGTTGACAAAATAAAGGTTCCAGAAATATCTTTTATTGTGAAATTTTTGAGATGCTTTGACTTATTTCACATTTACATCAGAGATGCATCAATGAGTCAACAGGTTGATGCAGTCAGTTGATTTGTTTTAACTTGACTGAATACTGGAAGAGTTGTTACTCAAACTTTTACATATTCCGGTTTATTGATGACATGGTACACGATTTCAGTGTGACAGCTTTAACTGAGTGAAGAAGATTTTGGGTGCAAAGGGGTTAGAGGAAGCACAGAAGTGTAGGAAGCTACTAAAAAGAAACATGTTTCCGTTTATGTACCACCGAAACAGGCGACAAATTTAAGCCTAGCTCATTTTGTGAGACTTAAAATTTACGATCAGGCAGCAAACGTATTACACAAACGTTTTATTAATTGTTTAGTTAATGAAGCTTTAATTTGTCACATGGAGAGTTAAACTAAAATGAATGAATGATTTAACAATTTAAGAGTCGCCATATTTCACACAGACAAAAAATGAATGATATCTTCAATGGTTGGGCCCTGCTCCTTGGGGCCACAGGCAGGGGCCACACCCAATCCTAACTAAAACGCTGGTCTCAAGAGATTATTACCACTTAAATTAATTACATGTTGTGTTTTAATATCAGTGGACATGTAAACAAACTGAAAAAGTTTGTATCATAAACTTGTATTTTTTCACGTGGGAACTATATTTAGATTTATTTATTGCCTCCACCACGAGGCCATGTTCTCGCCAGGGTTTGTTAGATTGTCTAGATTGTTAACAACATCACCAACTGGATCCAGGAAGTTTGTTAAGGATTCTTTATCATTACGAGACAGGCTGTTTTTAGTTTATCTGCATGTAACTCCACAATAAATGATCTGGATGTTTGTTAAAAAAAACAATACATGGAGAATTCCCATCAGGTTCTACATGAAGCCAAGGATTGATCTGGATTAAGGACTGGTCTGGATCATTACAAAATTCCAGATATTATGATTCAGAAAAGAAGAAAAATGAGAAACATTTGGATTTTTTATCACTGCAAGAACAAATGATGTTATAAACCTGCAACAATTACCAAAAGACAGTCGATAAACTGGAATTAGACGTGTGTAACAGATTTGATATTCCTGCAAAGGTTTTGGAGCTAAATCCAGAAGAAAACCACCATTACTGAGTAACTACTGAAAGAAGCCCTTTCACACAGATTTCAGGACTTTGTGGTTACTTCTGAAGTATTAACCTGTAATATGAAACATTTTATATCTAAAAAACATTAGGAAACACTGATTAACAGACCTTTCAATCTGTCTGCGTGAAGGTTCATCAGGATTCGGGCAGCAACTCATTAATATTCATTATGCAAATTTGCTGGACTCAGATTGGCTAACAAACTAGCCAATGAAAGCAAGGCATACTGTTTCCTGCCCCGCTGTGTATGGCAACAGCAGACGTTCTCTCTTCCTGTTTGTTACGTCTTATGCTAACAGCCTTTAGCTAGCAGCAAGCTAGGCGAGGTTTCAACTGCGGGAGCTGATGAATACTGATGAACAAAGGAGTTGAGACGAAACAAGTACAGGCCGTTCGAACTCGGGAGAACAAATATTACACCAAATCCAGCTGATTATCATTAAGATTTTGGGGGTTTTGTGAGATTTAGAAAAATTTGGCTCTTGTTTTGAAACTTTGTACATTTGTTGGGCAACTTCCTAAAAAGCTGCATGGCTCTGGGGTGAAACGGTCATGGGTTTAGTTCTGTGTTCTATAGTTGTTTTAAGATACAACGTCAGCTTTGTAACTGGATTTTTTAACTTTTCCATCATATGTAGAAAACTAACTTGAATGATTTGATGCAACAAAACAAAACATGAGCATGTTAAAAATAATCTCAAATATGTTCAGTGTGATCTCCATCCAGATCTCGACGCTCTGTGTCACTTTTTTTTATTGGAAAGGCCCTTAAAAATGCGACTCTTACACTTCTGCAAATTACATTTAGAAATCATTTTCAAAATATGTTTTAAACTTCCACATTTTGCTTCTGGAACTGTTTACTTCCATAAGACCTGATCAGAGCTTTCCTCAATCTTAAATCCAGACAAATAAACCACTCACACACTCTGTTTATCAAAACCTATAGCAATTTACTTCAAATAAGTCCAATAAGATGACATAATGTCTGCTTCAGCTTCTTGTCAGTGTCTTTTTTTAAACTTGACACTTCTACCACGTGTAGACGGTGTGTGTGGTTAGCAGGTTAGCCATCTTTTCATATTTACCAGCCTACGCGTGTTCTCTTTTATACAGCTTTGCTGTTTCATCACCTTTATCCCTACCCAATATGGTTTCTAATACACAGAATAAGAGACAGGTGCTACCCAGCCAGCTAAGTCTGACTTCACAGTTCTAAAGCGCTAAAAGAATGTTCTAAAGATAGAATCTGAGCAATATTCTGAGACGTTTTGTGCTGTAGATGAACCTAAACATAAACGTGCTGTAATGTGAGGTGTTCTTCATACAGCCATGAAAACTTTAGGACCAAATTTTTGTGGGAACTTTCAGGAAGTGGTGACTCTAAACTATTTGTTGGGGGGGGCACAGATTTCTAAAAAGGATGTCACATGTAAATGGGCCCATAACCTTAAAAAAATCTTTGGTTTTGACAAAATTCTAGACCAGTTATCATAATTTAAAGATACAATATGTAAGAATTTTACAGTGAAATACTCACACAACAGTCTGATGTCCCACTATTGTTGAAAATAAAGTCACATTATAACAGATCTTGATCTCAGCTGGCTAGGTGGTCGCTAGTTTCTGTCATTTTAAAAAAGCTAGCCCGGACTGGAATCATTATTTACACGTCCAGATTTCCTGGTTCCATAACGAATCACATGTGAGTCTCCAAGGCTGCCAAGTCTTCAACACAAGCAGCTGGAATTCCACAACGAGCAGCAGCTAAAAGTAAGAAACCACCGAATCCTTCCAACTGATCAGCTGAGCTGCAGATGATGGGGCATTCAAATGCACTTAGGGAAACTCAACGCTGAACAAATAGACCTTCAGACATTCTCAAAAATTGAACAAATACAAGAGAAACAAAACGAGGATCAACATCAGAACTGGCAACCCTGCAGAAAAATCAGGGGGAGGGGGTGAGTGGCTGAGAACAGATGGTTTTTTTTTTGTTCTACATGAACTGCAGGTCTAATTCATACATACTGTACCTTTAAGTGGTACCATAAACCAAAATGAAATGTTTGCTTTAATCAATTGTTTTCTTTGATTAATGTAAAAGTATTAATTGTATTTGGAGGGTGGCCAGTCTAATTGGAAGGATGGCCCATGCCCCCCCCTCTGGAGACACCACTGAACACTGAGCTGATGTAAATCCTGTTAGTTTACAGGTAAACGAATACACTCCAAAAAACAGTTTTCTACACGTTTGATTGACTCTTTTATGGATTTTGACTAATTAAATATCAGTTCAGTTACAGAATGACGTGTTATCGGTGCGATGATTGAAGCGTTGCACCTCCGTCCCACTTGGCTGACAGCTTAGTCACTGCTGGATAAATGATCCTGACGGGGGAGGAGGGTGTAGTCCTCCTCCTCTCAGGGATTAGTGGAAGCTTCTTGGTCCATTTACATGTGAATAGATCCTGGGGCTGCAGTCCAACTTCACCCCCTCCTTCTCTCTCTCGCTCGGTATCTCAACCTTTCTTCACTCTGCTTCTGACATCAGGGACAACCAGAGAGAGGGAGAGAAAAGCAAGGAGGGAAAACTAGTGCATCACTAAGACAAACTTTGCAGAGACGAGTGCAGGAGGTAGACTTGAGTTTCTTTTGCTGCAAGCTGGTGTTTCACAGCAGGCTTGTTGTGGATGTGAGAAGGTAGGAATTCTTCTTTCCTATATATGATTTCAGTTTTGTTTCTCACCGCGTGTTTTTTTTTTCTTTTTTTGAGGGGGTCACCAATGTCCTTGTGGCCTAACAATGAAAGCAGATGGGACTGGTCCACTCCGGCAGTCAGAATGGGGGTGGGGTAACTCTAAGGCCTCCGCTTGTTTCTTATAAGCTCTTCCTTAATAAGCGACTGGACGTCTGAAAGAATCAGTTTTATCTTGTTTTGTTACAGATCTGTCGTGTTTTATTATTAATCCTTCTTCCTGTTCCATCTCTGACTCGTCTTTAGATCATTTTAGTGCCCTGTGAAGCCTTTTTAAACATTTTAGCTGAATTTGTTTGTATATTAAAAAGTGAAATGCTTTATTTATTTAGAAAGCCAACGCTGCATATTAATTAAAAGGTATTATATGATTAAACAAGATTTTAGCCAGAGCTAATTTCCATCTTCAGTATCTCTGCCCCACTTTTTTTTTGCAACTTCTGATTTAATAAGGACTGTTGCAAGAAAGTTGCAGGTTCAACACCTGTCTCCTTTCTACATGGAGTTTGCATGTGTGAATTTTTTCCACTTTCCTTCCACAGATCAGAAAATATACATGTTAGCTTCATTGTCAATTCTAAATTAGCCCTATGTGAGCGATAGATTGTTTGGACGAGAGACAAGTTTCACCTGGACAGGCAACCCATCAGAGACAAAGACAGCTGGAGATAACGAACCTGACTTTGTCTCACACCTAGATTTTCCAACTTTTAATCACTTTTTATAGTTTTATGAAGACGGTGCAGTTCTAAAAGTTCTGTTCAGACAGATTCATCAGCATTAATCCTTAATGCATGTGACTAAAGAGAATCAATGTCACTCAAAGCCAAAAATCAGTAGATCTCTTCCAAATCTGTTTAGTTTAAAGAGTTACCAAATGTAGCGTCCGTTTTACTGATGATAGATGAGGATTCTGTGGAGAAAGTTTCCTGCTAAAAAAGCCAAAACAAGCTCCAATTAAAACTACCAGATAAAGTTTGATGTAACGTATTAACTATGTTCTTCTCTTCACACGGTATTTTCATTAAGGCAGTTTTTACACTGTAGCTCAGTGAGATTCTCTGCAAGAAGTCGATGTTGTAAATGTTTGAAGAAACTTGGAATTAATGCACAAAGCAGGATATTTGATGTGTAATTATAACAATGATGTAAGTGGGTTATCCCTCCACACAATTTCAAACAATTATATCATTGGCTGACACGTGTTTAACATGTGTTGCTTCATTTGAGTTACTTTCCACGTGTACTTTTTAGTATCAGCTAAGTTTGTGTGATTATTCATATGCTGATGACAAGCAGCTCAAACACAAGACCCTGGAGACACAACAGCACTTGCAGTACTGGTCCTCCCATAAGTGGGGGGGGGGGGGTATTTGGTTAAAAGGTAAGCATTTTTTAAAACTACATGATAATAGTAAACACACAAAAAAAGATAAAACTTCCACTATTCAAATAAATAACTTAGTGTTTTTATTTGTTTGGAAGGTGAAAGAGGAAAGAGACACAGACGAACAGATGTTAGAACTGGAAGCAGATTTCAACCGAGCGTGTTACACACAGGGAATTTGGCTCCTGCAGCAGGTGGCTGTCATGCAGAACTATTATTTATATATATTTCACAATAAACAGACAGCATACGAGACATGAGTGGGTCCAATAAGGTACAGCTATCATGAAAGTATAATTTGGTGTTGGGGATGTCCAGATCCGATCATGTGATCGGAAATCGGGCCCCATCACGTGTTTTAATACTCGATCGGAATCTGACCTTACCTCCCGATCAGGACTCATAAATATATAGTCCAAACCTCATGGGTTTATGAACCCATAAAATCATGTTTAGAGATGCAAGTGTGAAAAGTCATTAAACATTTTAAAGAGGCCCTTTTTATTAAAAACTGTTTTTCTGAGGTTTCTGTTGAATATTTTAGCTCCACAGGTGTTCTTACCTTCATAGTGGGTGTGAAAACAGGTCAACAACTTCTCTTTCAGTTTTTATCTCTCAAACTACGCGGGTGGCGATAAAACCAGAGTTCTCCCGAATCCGAACGGCCTGTATCTGTTTCGTCACAACTCCTTTGTTCGTTAGTATTCGGCAGCTCCCGCAGTTGAAACCATGCCTAGCATGCTGCTGGCTAAAAGCTGTTAGCATAAGACGTATCAAACAGGAAGACATGACGTCTGATGTTGCCATGCACAGCAGGGCAGGAAACAGAATACCTTGCTGTCATAGGCTAGTTTGTTAGCCAATCAGAGTCCAGCAAATTCAAATAATGAATATGAATGAGCTGCTGAAGAAGCCTGACGGAAGGAGCCGGAACCACCTGAATTTTATGAAATGGCCTCTTTAACAGAGTTGTTAAATGTTAAATAAAAAAGAAAGTTTAATGTTTATGTAGGAGCCAATATTGTTTTTGGTTTAGACTCTAACTTGGTTTAAGTTTCTTTCAGTAATTCTTTATGTATATTTCAGTTTATTGCGCTGTGGCCTATATTTCTCTCAACCACCGGTGGCACTATAGAGTCTATATAAGTGTAAAGATGACTGACGGTTTTGGTGATGGAAGGTCACATGGTTTTTATGGCTTTATTTGGTTTCATCTTATAACAAGTTTGCCATTCAAATTTTCATCATTTACATAAATCCAGACCATAAACCACCACTCTGGATTTTGTATCACTGGCTGAAAATCGTCACCTCTTCAATAAACAGGAACACAAACACCTTTTGCTTGTTGAAGTGAGTCATTGCCTCCACCCGCACCCAGAAAGGTGACTAAAAGTAGGACTGGATAGTCAATACAGTTTATTTATTTTTCACTCTTTTTTAATGTATTATAGATGTATCAGATTGGGACTCGGTATTGGTAGACACTCAAAATCAAATGACTCGGACTTGGACTCGAGGGCAAAAAAACCCTATTGTATAATATGTGATAAACTGGTGACCTGTTTATATGTAACTTGTTATACACCCACAGAGAAACAAGTGCATATGGAAAATATCATAAATTTGAAACGATCTAATAACAAGCACAGATGATGTAGGAGGTTTTGAGTTCTGGTCTGCTGATTTCTCTACATTCTGGTTGGGAGGAGGAGCTGAAAGAGATGGTATCCAGGGTGTTCTTAAGGTGTGCAAGTTCTGGAGGGAGGACAGGGCGGCACTAATCATTATTTTTAGAGCTGAAATAAATGTAGAGTAGCAATTAGGGATGGGACGATACACTTAAACTCACGATACGATGCACCTCGATATGTCAGAGTCACAAAACGATATGTCATGATACGATATCAAAAAAGCCAAAAATATTACTATATAATAACAACTTGTTTATTTTTCCTTCAGTTGCACACAAGGAAACACAAGGCCTAACAGGCCAAACACAAACACGAACACTCCCTTAGTGCTGCTCTAAACCTCAGTTAAGTCATCTCAGGACTGGTTCTTCTTCAAAAAAACTAACATATCAACATGTTCGGGTGTAATAAGTGATCTTTGAGCAGACACAATGTCTCCTGCCGTGGAAAAGACATGCTCACTGGGCACTGATGTAGCAGTGTCTTTATTTCGCGATCCAATTTTTTCATACTCAATGCATTTCGTCACGTTTTTGTATCGCGATATTTTGCCAAACGATATTTAAAGACAATTAAAGACAGCAGCGAGAGGAAATTTGGTCAGTAGCCTCGAGGGATTTCATACTGTATGTTGATCCTGTGATGTTTACCTCCAGAGACCTCCAACACAGGAGCGTACATCAGACTCTTATGTTGTTTTAAAGCCTTCTTGAGAGAACATATCTCCAGTTTTCTCCGATCTTTTCTTGCACAAGACCCCCCAGTTTGTCAACACCATATAAGCGGTATAGTTACAGGAAACTGTTGGCTTGTTCCATCTGTTGTGTAACGGCTCTGAACCGTTTAGATCTCTAACAGGAGTTCACATTGTCTTCAGTCTAATGATGCTGAAAAACAGATCATTGTTTGAGTCTTTCACTCTGTCCTTCTCTGTCTTGACTCTGTGCCAAAGGTTGTGTAGTTGGATATTTATAGCTGATTAAATTAGAAGGGCTAACATTAGTCAACAGCTTCTGGATGGGTGTGGTTTGTAGTTAGTTTTTCTAGCTTGCCGAATCATAGAAACATGGACATGTTAGTCATGTCATGCAAGACAATCATGCTGCATTTGTAAGAACGTACAGCTTAAATCCAATATCATCAGATCCCCTGATAGTACAGACTCGACACACGCAGTCACACTGGAAGGGGCGGGATTTACTTCCCTGACTTCTGCGAGGGAGCATGTTGCTGGACACGTGAACAAGCTCTTAGTCTTGGGAGGCCAATTATAGTTCCTTGTTTAGTGTCTGTGACTGTCCCACGAAGAGAAAAGTTCCAACAGAGCAGCCCGACCTCATGTGAAATACGACTGCATTGGTCGATTTTGAAAACGACACTATAATCCATATGCGACCCCTATCTGCAAGCTCTAATCTGCTTTTTAACGTGAAATATTCAGCTTTACAGTGTGTCCATATGTATCTTTACATTTTAAAGCTAACCTTTGTATTAAAATGAGACATTGCTGCAGAATTTTTGTTTTGTTTGGCTGAACAGAGCGAAACCTTGCGCATGTGTATTTGTCAGCTCCTCTGNNNGGAAGGTGTGCGCATGTGCTGTCGGTAGTAAGTCTCTGCAGAGCCTGGAAAAACGCTCCGACAGGAGGAGCTGCCACAATCGACCTATATGGTCGTACAATGTGCGGACATGTTGAACAGAGACACAGATCTGGATTTTTAACTTATTTTTTACACTTAGTTGCCATTAAAATGAACCCTCATCTCAGCACTATCACAGGAAGTCAAATCTCAGCTAATCTCTGAAGATTATGTGAATCAGTAAAAAATAAAAAAAAAGCAAACATCCAATTTTTTTTCATTTTGGTTTTTCAACAAGCTTCAGTTTTTGATTTTAGCATCTCAGTGAAATGTTTGAGACATTTTAGTTTATTGCTGGCTTTAAATAAACTAATTATATGAGAAAATGTAGCATCAGAACAAAAAAACTGATAAAGATCAAATTATCAGGAAACTGAACTATTTAAAAAAAACTGGGTTTTAGAGTGAAAGTTAAACAATAAATGAAAAAAGGCAGATTCTGACAAGGTCTTTAAACACACCTAATTAAAGAACTTTCACATGTTCGTGTTTCATTTTTGCAGGTTTTAAATTGGAATTAAAATTTAAAAAGGAACATTTCTGCTGCACTAGCTTCATATAGAAACATCCTGATGCCTTGAATCTGAAAGAAGTCCCACCAATAACTTCACTATATAGTCAACTTCTCATTTGTTGCCAGATAATTTGTCACAGTTTGTTCTGAGTTGCATCAAAAAGCCATTTCCATGTTTGTTTACCTACAGAAACTGCTGGAAAGTTGCAGACGGATTCATTCACCTCGATGGAGGAGACTGGGGAGAAGGAGAAATGCATCATGGGAGAAGAGCAGGAGGATAAAAGCAAGAACAATAGACATGAAAACATCCAGACTTCTGAGGCTGAAAAGGAGAACTGTGTGGAGAGACATACGGAGCTGGAGGAGAACGAGAAGGAGAAGGGAATGGAGACGGGAAAGAACGAGGTAGAGCTGGAGACGGAGGTTAAGATGGAGCTTTACCCGTCTGATCCAGACCATGACGTCAGCATCATCCGTGGTTCTGACCTGTCCGGTTATGTGGGCATTGAGACTGTACTGGACCAGATTCGACACAAGACCATGAAGGCTGGTTTTGAGTTCAACATCATGGTGGTTGGTGAGTTCAAAGCACAATAAACATCCACGGCTCAAATAATAACAACTGAATTCTGATTTAAAGTCACTTGAATCAATAAAAATGGAATCAGTAAAAGTATTTAGTAGTAAAATGTTATTATTGTACATGGAAGCTGGGTTTTGGCTTTAGCGATTCACCTCACACTTAGCTGGCAGTTTGACAGTTCAAAGAGTCATGTGACAATGCTCTCTGGGAGAGATCGCCATCATAATGTTTCACGTTTATTTATTTGTAAAGTACCAGTTCGTAACAAAGTCATTTCAAGACACTTCACACAAAAATCAACCAATTAATAATAAAATATTTTCTATCTAAGGAACCAGCATATTGGGTTGAATTGTTAATTCAGCACAATCCCCCATCCTGAGCAGCACGATTGGTGACAGTGGAAAGGAACAACTCCCTTTTAACAGGAAGAAACCTCTAGCAGAACCCGGCTCAGGATGGGCGGCCTTCTGTCTTAGCCGACTGGGGTCTGAGCTGACAGGAAAGAGACAAACACTGATGGATTTGAGCCAGTCTTCATGTCTATAGAAAGATAAACAGAGAAACAGTTAATGGCAGCAATAACAATCAATACAAACATGGAGAGTAAAGAGAGACAGCAGAGAGAAGAAATGTGGTCAGTATGTCCTCCAGCAGTCTAAACCTATAGCAGCATAACTAAAGGGAAAGCTCAGGAGAACCCAAGCTAACCCTGACTATAGGATTATGTAAAAATGAAAGTTTTAACACTATTCTTAAAACTACACAAGGTGTCTGCCTCACGGATAAAAAGTGGAAGCTGGTTCCACAGGAGAGGAGCCTGATAACTAAAAGCTCTTCCTCCCATTCTACTTTTAGAAACTCTAGGAACTACAAGCAGACCTGCAGTCTGAGAGTGTTCTGTTAGGAACATATGGAACAATAAGATCTTTAATATAAGATGGAGCAAAAACAAAGAGAGGAAAACAAAGAGAAAAAGAAATAGAGCAGAAAACAAACAAACGGCCCGGCTTCAACTCAGAGGCCATAACAGTCGTTCAAGGTCTTATACGTCAAAAGTAACATTTTACTCAATTTCATTCTAGATTTTACAAGGAGCCAATGAAATGATGCTAAAACAGAAGAAATATGATCTCTCCTTCTAACGCTCATCAGAACTCTGGCAGCAACATTTTGGATCAGCTGGAGGTCTTTAACAGAACTATTAGAACATCCTGATAATAAAGAACTACAATAGTCAAACCTAGAAGTAATAAATACATGAACTAATGCTC
Source organism: Pachypanchax playfairii (assembly GCA_006937955.1). NCBI lineage: Eukaryota > Metazoa > Chordata > Actinopteri > Cyprinodontiformes > Aplocheilidae > Pachypanchax > Pachypanchax playfairii. The sequence continues at coordinate 293,824 of SSNP01000018.1, read as the reverse complement.
CTAATTTTAGCAACGTTACACAGGTGAAAGTAGGCCGTCCTGGTAACATGCCAGTGTCAGATCAGGATAATCTGAACCAGGGTTCTGAGGAAAAAGGTAAACAGAATATTGTAAAAGGTGCGTCTCAGGATGCTCATGCTAGTGTAAATATGCATTTGAAGAGAGATGAATGAGTGATGAAGACCATTCCCAGTCCACAAGGAGCCCGACCCTGATATCTGATATCCAAGATGCATTTAATGGAAAAGGTAGGATGGTTATCGATGAATTGGGCGGATGGCGGGTTGTTAGCCAGAGGGCACAAAGGACAAAGAAGATGAATCCGTGACTCATGAAAATTAGGGTGAATAATCCTAATTTGAGATGAACAGAGGGAGAATTGATCATTCTTCTATTTCAAACCGACCAACATATTTGGGTGCAAGTTTCAGTTGAATGTCAAAAGAAGGAAGTTCTCTGACATGAAACATGTCCGGGTTCCTCGGGCAGTATCAGAAACACACACACCTGAAAGCAGCTTCCTGCACCTGGTTGGTTCATTCTGCTTGTCTGTTTGAGCTTTTCCTACTTGGGATATGAACCGGGGTCCATGATCAGAAACACAATCTGATGGATGACTATGAATGTAGAACACATGATTAAACAGCTGAGTTGTTGTAACAGTTTTATTTATCATCTGATTGTGGCAAATAGGAGAGAAAATCGAGTGTGTTGTAGGATCAAGGATGACTAGGAAACACACCACATTCCAAGCGAAGTGTTTGAGTAGCAGGGAAAGTTCTGTTAACTTCAGGATGACAGGTGAACTTGGCAGTACCAGCCCAATGGATCGCATCAGCTCAGACAGAGTTAGATACATAGAGGTCATTTCCTCAGCCTGTTTCACCTTGTTACAGATCTCCCAGGTGAGCAACAGGCTTTCTGGAACTTGAAGTGATTCTTCAAATGAAAACTGGCCAGTGGGAGCAACAGGATTTCCTTTTGTCCCTCAACTTGGTCTGTATGTAATAGTAAAATTAAATTAACCAGCTGGAAGAGAGGAGGGATTTATAACAGGTGGTACTTCCACCTGTAAACTTCATACATCCAAGTGTTGCATTCCGCCCTTAAATTCTGCCTGTTTGCTCAGGTGAAATATGAATCAAATAATGCAGGGAGCTGTGATGACATCAGTTAATGACTGAGTGACACATGAAAAAAACATGAGTTAAACAATTTGTATTCTGATGACTGTAATGGTGAAAGTTAAAAGCAGAAAATATGGGATAACAAAAAAAACCTTTTTAATATCTAGAGCATTAAAACATTTCTGATAGAACATAAAACAGATTGTATTTTATGAGAAAAAACTCTTAAGACCACCATAATAATGGACTGAATCATGTTTAATGACATTCACACACTTTGAACAATGATGCAGCTAATTTCTGGATTTTTACAGACTAGCAAGCGTCATGTTGCCAAAACGTTCAGCCTCATCATATCTGACCAATTACATTTACAAACAGGTCACAAAGGACCAATGAAACACATAAAAAAATAATAATAAACGCTAAATTCTTCATTTTGAACTTCATGCACACCCTCATCATGGAAAACACATGAAGAAATGCACGTGATGCAGCTTTCAAGTTACAGGCGATCGATCAGATTGTCGAAGTCGGAAATAGAGCCGCTGCAAGTGAGTTTAGTGCTCAGTGAAGATAGAGATCAATGACTTTTCTTTGTAGGCTACAGTAATTTTAGTTATGTAAACCAGCTGTGTTACAGACGCTGTTCAGAAAAAAAAACCTTTACGGTACATATTTAATTAAAACTTAAAAAAAAAAAATCTCATGTTACTGTTACAGACGGGTTTCAGCTGCAGAGATAAAGAGAGGTGAAATAACAGTTTTTTGAGAATATGATGAAGATGATCAGGTTAACCCTTTATAGTACAGATCATCATAACACAATAAACACAATAAAGTCAAGTGATCCCCCCTTCCCAGCCAATCAATTTTAAGGAAGGGTCCAACTAGGTGACATCACAGGCTATGACCAATCAAATCAGGAGACAAAAATATACCTAAATCAAAACAATCTATGTCAAATAATAATAATTATTATTTTATACAATGCTCTACATGATTTAGGTATATTTTTGTCTCCTGTTGCACCTAAAGGTGGAAACTTATTTCAGTCCTTCAACCCATTGAAAATAGTCACTTGCCTTATAAAGGATTCAACAGTTTGAATGAAGATCTGGCACTTACAGAGTCCACAGATCAGACAGAGACAGAGTCCACGAAGCAGGCAGAGACAGAGTCTACAGAGCAGGCAGAGACAGAGTCCACAGAGCGGGCAGAGACAGAGTCCACGAAGCAGGCAGAGACAGAGTCCACGAAGC
>SSNP01000018.1:232266-291425 GCA_006937955.1 Pachypanchax playfairii | reverse complement strand
AGCTCAGGAGAACCCAAGCTAACCCTGACTATAGGATTATGTAAAAATGAAAGTTTTAACACTATTCTTAAAACTACACAAGGTGTCTGCCTCACGGATAAAAAGTGGAAGCTGGTTCCACAGGAGAGGAGCCTGATAACTAAAAGCTCTTCCTCCCATTCTACTTTTAGAAACTCTAGGAACTACAAGCAGACCTGCAGTCTGAGAGTGTTCTGTTAGGAACATATGGAACAATAAGATCTTTAATATAAGATGGAGCAAAAACAAAGAGAGGAAAACAAAGAGAAAAAGAAATAGAGCAGAAAACAAACAAACGGCCCGGCTTCAACTCAGAGGCCATAACAGTCGTTCAAGGTCTTATACGTCAAAAGTAACATTTTACTCAATTTCATTCTAGATTTTACAAGGAGCCAATGAAATGATGCTAAAACAGAAGAAATATGATCTCTCCTTCTAACGCTCATCAGAACTCTGGCAGCAACATTTTGGATCAGCTGGAGGTCTTTAACAGAACTATTAGAACATCCTGATAATAAAGAACTACAATAGTCAAACCTAGAAGTAATAAATACATGAACTAATGCTCCTAATTTTAGCAACGTTACACAGGTGAAAGTAGGCCGTCCTGGTAACATGCCAGTGTCAGATCAGGATAATCTGAACCAGGGTTCTGAGGAAAAAGGTAAACAGAATATTGTAAAAGGTGCGTCTCAGGATGCTCATGCTAGTGTAAATATGCATTTGAAGAGAGATGAATGAGTGATGAAGACCATTCCCAGTCCACAAGGAGCCCGACCCTGATATCTGATATCCAAGATGCATTTAATGGAAAAGGTAGGATGGTTATCGATGAATTGGGCGGATGGCGGGTTGTTAGCCAGAGGGCACAAAGGACAAAGAAGATGAATCCGTGACTCATGAAAATTAGGGTGAATAATCCTAATTTGAGATGAACAGAGGGAGAATTGATCATTCTTCTATTTCAAACCGACCAACATATTTGGGTGCAAGTTTCAGTTGAATGTCAAAAGAAGGAAGTTCTCTGACATGAAACATGTCCGGGTTCCTCGGGCAGTATCAGAAACACACACACCTGAAAGCAGCTTCCTGCACCTGGTTGGTTCATTCTGCTTGTCTGTTTGAGCTTTTCCTACTTGGGATATGAACCGGGGTCCATGATCAGAAACACAATCTGATGGATGACTATGAATGTAGAACACATGATTAAACAGCTGAGTTGTTGTAACAGTTTTATTTATCATCTGATTGTGGCAAATAGGAGAGAAAATCGAGTGTGTTGTAGGATCAAGGATGACTAGGAAACACACCACATTCCAAGCGAAGTGTTTGAGTAGCAGGGAAAGTTCTGTTAACTTCAGGATGACAGGTGAACTTGGCAGTACCAGCCCAATGGATCGCATCAGCTCAGACAGAGTTAGATACATAGAGGTCATTTCCTCAGCCTGTTTCACCTTGTTACAGATCTCCCAGGTGAGCAACAGGCTTTCTGGAACTTGAAGTGATTCTTCAAATGAAAACTGGCCAGTGGGAGCAACAGGATTTCCTTTTGTCCCTCAACTTGGTCTGTATGTAATAGTAAAATTAAATTAACCAGCTGGAAGAGAGGAGGGATTTATAACAGGTGGTACTTCCACCTGTAAACTTCATACATCCAAGTGTTGCATTCCGCCCTTAAATTCTGCCTGTTTGCTCAGGTGAAATATGAATCAAATAATGCAGGGAGCTGTGATGACATCAGTTAATGACTGAGTGACACATGAAAAAAACATGAGTTAAACAATTTGTATTCTGATGACTGTAATGGTGAAAGTTAAAAGCAGAAAATATGGGATAACAAAAAAAACCTTTTTAATATCTAGAGCATTAAAACATTTCTGATAGAACATAAAACAGATTGTATTTTATGAGAAAAAACTCTTAAGACCACCATAATAATGGACTGAATCATGTTTAATGACATTCACACACTTTGAACAATGATGCAGCTAATTTCTGGATTTTTACAGACTAGCAAGCGTCATGTTGCCAAAACGTTCAGCCTCATCATATCTGACCAATTACATTTACAAACAGGTCACAAAGGACCAATGAAACACATAAAAAAATAATAATAAACGCTAAATTCTTCATTTTGAACTTCATGCACACCCTCATCATGGAAAACACATGAAGAAATGCACGTGATGCAGCTTTCAAGTTACAGGCGATCGATCAGATTGTCGAAGTCGGAAATAGAGCCGCTGCAAGTGAGTTTAGTGCTCAGTGAAGATAGAGATCAATGACTTTTCTTTGTAGGCTACAGTAATTTTAGTTATGTAAACCAGCTGTGTTACAGACGCTGTTCAGAAAAAAAAACCTTTACGGTACATATTTAATTAAAACTTAAAAAAAAAAAATCTCATGTTACTGTTACAGACGGGTTTCAGCTGCAGAGATAAAGAGAGGTGAAATAACAGTTTTTTGAGAATATGATGAAGATGATCAGGTTAACCCTTTATAGTACAGATCATCATAACACAATAAACACAATAAAGTCAAGTGATCCCCCCTTCCCAGCCAATCAATTTTAAGGAAGGGTCCAACTAGGTGACATCACAGGCTATGACCAATCAAATCAGGAGACAAAAATATACCTAAATCAAAACAATCTATGTCAAATAATAATAATTATTATTTTATACAATGCTCTACATGATTTAGGTATATTTTTGTCTCCTGTTGCACCTAAAGGTGGAAACTTATTTCAGTCCTTCAACCCATTGAAAATAGTCACTTGCCTTATAAAGGATTCAACAGTTTGAATGAAGATCTGGCACTTACAGAGTCCACAGATCAGACAGAGACAGAGTCCACGAAGCAGGCAGAGACAGAGTCTACAGAGCAGGCAGAGACAGAGTCCACAGAGCGGGCAGAGACAGAGTCCACGAAGCAGGCAGAGACAGAGTCCACGAAGCAGGCAGAGACAGAGTCCACGAAGCGGGCAGAGACAGAGTCCACGGAGCGGGCAGAGACAGAGTCCACAGAGCGGGCAGAGACAGAGTCCACAGAGCAGGCAGAGACAGAGTCCACGAAGCAGGCAGAGACAGAGTCCACGAAGCGGGCAGAGACAGAGTCCACGGAGCGGGCAGAGACAGAGTCCACGAAGCAGGCAGAGACAGAGTCCACGAAGCGGGCAGAGACAGAGTCCACGAAGCAGGCAGAGACAGAGTCCACGAAGCAGGCAGAGACAGAGTCCACGAAGCGGGCAGAGACAGAGTCCACGGAGCGGGCAGAGATAGAGTCCACGGAGCAGGCAGAGTCCACGGAGCGGGCAGAGACAGAGTCCACGGAGCGGGCAGAGACAGAGTCCACAGAGCGGGCAGAGACAGAGTCCACAGAGCGGGCAGAGACAGAGTCCACAGAGCAGGCAGAGACAGAGTCCACGAAGCGGGCAGAGACAGAGTCCACGAAGCGGGCAGAGACAGAGTCCACGAAGCGGGCAGAGACAGAGTCCACGAAGCAGGCAGAGACAGAGTCCACGAAGCGGGCAGAGACAGAGTCCACGGAGCGGGCAGAGACAGAGTCCACAGAGCGGGCAGAGACAGAGTCCACGGAGCAGGCAGAGACAGAGTCCACGGAGCGGGCAGAGACAGAGTCCACGGAGCGGGCAGAGACAGAGTCCACGAAGCGGGCAGAGACAGAGTCCACGAAGCAGGCAGAGACAGAGTCCACAGAGCGGGCAGAGACAGAGTCCACAGAGCAGGCAGAGACAGAGTCCACGGAGCGGGCAGAGACAGAGTCCACGGAGCGGGCAGAGACAGAGTCCACGAAGCAGGCAGAGACAGAGTCCACGAAGCGGGCAGAGACAGAGTCCACGAAGCGGGCAGAGACAGAGTCCACGAAGCAGGCAGAGACAGAGTCTACAGAGCAGGCAGAGACAGAGTCCACGAAGCGGGCAGAGACAGAGTCCACGGAGCAGGCAGAGACAGAGTCCACGGAGCGGGCAGAGACAGAGTCCACGGAGCGGGCAGAGATAGAGTCCACGGAGCAGGCAGAGTCCACGGAGCGGGCAGAGACAGAGTCCACGGAGCGGGCAGAGACAGAGTCCACGGAGCAGGCAGAGTCCACAGAGCAGGCAGAGACCACAGAGCAGGCAGAGACAGAGTCCACGGAGCGGGCAGAGACAGAGTCCACGGAGCGGGCAGAGACAGAGTCCACAGAGCGGGCAGAGACAGAGTCCACAGAGCAGGCAGAGACAGAGTCCAAGTCCAGAAATAGGTGGAAACTGAGGAATCTAAAGAACAGATCCGACAGGGAGCAGGAGATGAGTTCAGAAACAGTCCAGGGTTGAAACACATCGTAATCCACACAGCCACATAAAATAAGATGCAGGCAGAGACGTGGTGGTTAGAAAGTAGTCCAGATTCACTGGAAATCCAAAACAGACAAGTTGACAGGCACAGATAACAGACGCACGAGACAATTCAATACACAGGCGACTACAGTCTGCTCCTCCACAGCTTCTAAAGATGAAGCTGAACAGGCTGGTGAGGGAAGCAGCAGGTGAGAGTGATGAAGGTTAATGACTGTGCAGCAGGACAGAGACGAGGGAGATAACAGTGGATTTAACACAAAACTAAAGTGAGACTAATCCAGCATGAATGATCCAAACATAAGACGACTAAGAAAGAAACTCACAACAGAACAAAACAAACAAACCCTAACTAAACTAAGAGAACAAGTGTGGGGAAACGCAGGACACAGACAGACAGAGGACCTAAAGGGGGACGATACATGGACACCTGCAGCTTACAGACAAGTCTCTATATGTATAAATCATTTTTCTTTTTAAAGTCAGTTTGTGCAGCTTATATTCAGGTGTGCTTAAAAATTAACATTTGTTTTCTGCACGTCAGCCGTTAGGGAAAGTACAGAAAGAAAATCAACATCCCAGAATATAGAGAATTTAATCAAGAAAACTAAAATACAATCAGAACAGAGAGTTTTGTTGAAGAGGAACAGCAATTTAATCGTCAAGACAAGTTTGAAAACATAAGAAATCCTAAAAGCCTTGTGATTATATCAAATATGTAAAATAGGTCCTAATTTTGTTAAAAGGAAGTTGACTGGGTCCTCGTGCTCCAATAGGCTGATCCAGAGACTGATGAACAAATGTGAGTAAAAGATTATTGTAAAATAGGATTTTGGTATGTGGAAACAGAGGAAAAGATGGTTAGTAACAGTTTAAGTTTCACCATGAAGGTATTGTAGGTTTTGGAAAAAGGATTAAGGGATCCAGGAAGTAGAGGAGTCAACCCACTGTGAGTATGTTGAAGTTCAGGCAAGGCTAAGTTAGTCCAGGTGGAACTTTTTTAGATTTCCAGTCACGTCAAGGAACAACTCCTTTGTTTGTTAGTATTGAAACCACGCCTAGCATGCTGCTAGCTAAAAGCTGTAGCATAAGACGTAGCAAACAGGAAGAAAGTACGTGTGCTGTTGCCATGCGCAGTGGGGCAGGAAACAGTATACCTTGCTCTCATAGGCTAGTTTGTTAGCCAATCAGAGTCCAGCAAATTTGAATAATGAATATTATTGAGTTGCTGCCCGAAGCCTAATGGAACCAGCCGAATTTTAACGCAGACAGATTGAAAGGTCTGTTAATCAGTGTTTTCTGACGTTTTTATAGATATAAAATGTTTCATATTACTGGTTAATACTTAAGAAATAACCACAAAGTCCTGAAATTTGTATGAAATGGCCTCTTTAAATGGTCTGGTGTGGAGCAGTGGATCATTTGCAGTAAAAATTCTGCTTGAATGAGAGGATTGACAGTAGGAGGAGACTCTGTCAGTGGGTGGGGCTTATACATTGCAGAGCCAGGCCAGACTCACCTGCAAGAGAGAGAGAGAAAGGGGGAAAAGCAGGTAAAAGAGGAAGAGAGCAGCAACAAAACTCCCAGAACTCTAACAGTCACAAGCTTTCCAGGCAATTCTTGCCATTTTTTAATTTTTTTTATTTCCTTTTTAAAAAAGTCCAAGCTCAGCAGTAAGAATAATTCTACATCCTGTTTAAAATCCTGCTCAGCTAGTGACTCATTCTCCATATTTGCAGAGTTCTGTGTGCTGCATACAGGTAAAACAAATACTGGCTGTCACCTTATACCCAAAATAATGCCATCTGTGTTGATGCTTCCATAAGCAGGTCAACCTGAGGCCTCAAAATCATATATTTTGTTTATTCTGAATGACTAAAAATACAGCTTAGAAACCAGTGGCTGGTGTTGTAATGAGGACACGCTCTTATTTTGATTTACGGAGGTTCAGCAGTTATTCAAAACTAAAAGAGTAATAGAAATAGCACATTCCAGATTATTAGACTTTATTAGAATATGTTTCAACTGCCACATGCTTTCTTGCATTCATTCATTTTAAGCCAATATAAAACATTTGTTCTCAGTTAGAAAGTGAACTGAGAGGGTAGTTTGTCGACATTTTTATTCTGTTTCACATGGAAAGTTGTACATTGTTGAGCCAGCGGTGTATGTGTGCTTGCTGACATGCTGCTGCTCGGTTCCTTTACTCGTTGACAGCGTATAGTGCGTTTCATTTTGAAAGAGGAAGTGTGATTCTGTGAGGAAGTGGTTTAGAGAGTTGGGCCTGTCTGCTCTTTCCTGCTACACACACACACACACACTTGAGATTAGATCTACTTCCTCTCTTGTATAACTAAAACTGAAGCTCCTGCAAAATGTTTGTTTTCAGTTTTAACATGCAGAGGTTTCTGTCTACCTGTGTCACATCACTTTGCCTGAACTCAAACTTCTTCAATCTTCTTGTCTGAAGAGCTCATGATCTGCCATATGGTGTCTTTAGTGACAGGTGGAGGTTTGAGGGAGTCACAGAAGTCATTTCTCAGCTTCTAATTCAAAACTGACTCTGTAGCAGATCAGACAGTTTATAAATACTTCGTTATTGTCCGTTTTTAGGATCAAGACGCATTATAATGATGATGATACAGAAATTCTGTGTCTTTTGTCTGCAGGTCAGAGCGGTTTGGGGAAATCCACACTGGTCAACACGCTGTTCAAGTCCAAAGTCAGCAGGAAGTCCTGCACACCAAACTATGAGGAGAAGATATCCAAAACAGTCAAATTACATTCAGTCAGTCACGGTGAGCCCAAACACACTCGAGCTCAGACCCAAACACTGGACATCTGTTAGCTCACACACATGTTTAAGTTTTAAAATAAGGCTTCTATTGTTGAGATGTGACGGGAGCAGACCAAAACCCAACAAGATGAACAGTCATTAGTTTGTAGATAGATGTGTACTGTGTCAAGTGGTCATGGCTGATGATCTATTCAGAGGCAACTTTCACATCCTGCTTTCATATCACCTTTCAGTTTTATACTTTATCTCTAAAACAAATGTTAACGCGGGTTTAGATCTGCTTCCATGCTGTGGATACATGTCTATTATCTGATGAATGCTCATTCAGTTTATTTCATGTATGCAGATTATCATCTGGATTGAATCTAAAGTGGAGATAATTACTCTACTTTAGATTCAATCCAGATGATCCTTCATCTGTCACGGGTTAAGATTAAAAACAGGTGTTTAGGAGGGATAAATGTACTAGTTGTTAAAGAGGCTCTTCCATTAAAAACTGTATTTCTGAGGTTTCAGATGAATATTTTAGCTCCACAGGTGTTCTTACCTTCATAGTGGGTGTGAAAACAGGTCAACAACTTCTCTTTCAGTTTTAATCTCTCAAACTACGCAGGTGGCGATGAAACCCGATTTCTCCCGAGTCCAAACGGCTTGTATCTGTTACATCACAACTCCTTTGTTCGTTAGTATTCATCAGCTCCTGCAGCTGAAAACACGCCTAGCATGCTGCTGGCTAAAAGCTGTTAGCATAAGACGTAACAAACAGGAAGAGACGGCGTCTGACGTTGCCATGCACAGCGGGGCAGGAAACAGTATTCTTATAGGCTAGTTTGTTAGCCAATCTGAGTCCAGCAAATTTGAATAATAAATATGAACGAGCTGCTGACAAAGCAGCCTGACGGAAGGAGCCGGAACCACCCAAATTTTAACGCAGACAGATTGAAAGGTCTGTTAATCAGTGTTTCCTGACGTTTTTTAGATATAAAATGTTTCATATTACTGGTTAATGCTTAAGAAATAACCACAAAGTCCTGAAATTTGTATGAAATGGCCTCTTTAAAGAAAATCTCTGTAGCTATTAATTCTCTTCTGGTGTTTCCCAGATTTACCAGGACAAAGAAACAGTTAAACCAGATGATGATCATCTATTGAGTTCTTAATAATAAATGCAAGACAAATTTTTAGACTCTTGTTTGTCGGTTAATCATTTCATTTCCATGTGAAAATGTTTCTGTAATTTGCAAAATGAGGGTAAGATTTTCATACGATTGGGATGATGTGATGCAGAATGACAAACCTTTGTTTGCTTTACATTTCTGTCTCTCTTTAAATGTTTAATCTCAGTTTTGCAGGTCGGATAACAGTTTTGACAATATGCCAATACATTGTCCTTAAAAAAAAGTCCTTGTAGTTTAAATACATGAATATGTGCAGGAGATGCGTGATTGGTTGGTCACTTACTATTCTGTGGCTGATTGACGTGTCTGTCTTGTAGACAGACCTTTAACCTGAGATCAGACACCTTTACCTGTTATGTCATATAGCTGTTTTTGTTGGACTTCAATAGAAGACGAAATGAGTTTGGTCAAACATTAAAGTTCTGCAGAAAATGGGAGTTCTGATCCTGCTTGTTCCAGTTCCGGGTCACAGGGAGCAGGTGTCTATCTGCACTGGTCAATGGGTGAGAGGCGGGGCTACAACCGGACAGGTCACCAGTCCATCAAAGGGACACAGATAGACAAAGAACCATTTATTTTCACACTTAGGGCCAAATTAGAACTGCCAGTTAACCTTGTGCATGTTTTGATCTGTGGGAGGAAGCTGGAGTCCCTGGAGTATAAACACAGACATGCATGAGGAGAACATGCAAACTCCATGCAGGAAGGTCCTGGTTGGTTTCGAACCCAGGATCTTCAAATACACTACCATCCTTGGTTGGAACAACAACCCTTATGGAGCCATAAAACTGATAAAGAGGTCCTCATCAATGCAAACAGGAAATGTGTTTCAGGTCAGATGCTGCTGTCTGTCTCAAGATGAATGAACCAGTAAAACTAAATGCTGTTCTTGTCTGTATTGGTAACAACAAAGGCTGTACTTTATTACAGGTTAGTGAAAATCTTAATGGTCTGGTTCCAGATGTTTGCTGTCAAGCTTCCGATAAGAGGAGATTCCTGTCTGCTTACTCAACAATAACTTAAGAACTAAATGACAGTCTTTAGCTTCCAGCTTTCCTGAAACACTCAGACCTGCACACTTTTCTCTGAGTCAGTGAAGGCAACACTTTGAACTTGTTATCACACAAACGCCATATAAAATACAGTTATAGATGGATAGTATGAGGAGTTTTCATGTTCTTCTTGTGAGAGTGTGGGTTTTCTCTGGTACCTGAGTTTCCTGGAAAAGGTTGTAAAACGTTCATGTTGTACTTTTCCCCTGAGCCAAGCCGTCACCTCAGATGAAAGAAATGACCCAGAGTCACACATTTTTTGGTTGCTATGGTTACAATTTAACACTTAAGTCTGCATATGTTGTGAATTCTCAAATTCTAGATCAGTATTAATCTAAAGAATGAGCATTTTTCTGATGACAAATAGCCAAATATTGACAGTGTTGGTCATTTAACAGTTTAAAGAACTTCCTGGTACTTTTTTTTCATGGCGTTTTTGGATGAGCACAACTTGAAGACACAAATTAATGATTGAAAATATTTTTAAATATTTCACATGAAAATGAATCTGTGTAAAAAAAAAAAAGTCACCTTTGTTCAGACAGACGGAAGACCACTGTCATGTCCTCGTGTTCTTATTCTGTTTATTCCTTTCTGTGCAGTGATTGAGGAAAAAGGGGTGAAGATGAAGCTGACAGTCATCGACACGCCAGGATTTGGAGACCAGATCAACAATGAGAACTGGTGAGTTTAGTCACTTTCAGATCATGGTTCCATTTAAAAACATCATTTCCTAAATAAATGAGATGAATTCCTGCTCAGTCAGGAAAAATCTGACAGGGTGTGTGTGTGTATTGTTGTGTTACCTGTGGGTACTAGCTTCTGGAGGTGAATACCAGCTGTTTTCATTTTAGTTCTTCATCTGTTCAGTGCTGGTGATGAGTTCCAGGTAGTTTCAGGTACCTGACAGACTGCTACACTGACCCAGGAAGCAAGAAGCTGGATAAGGGATCTCAATCTGTGGGTGTTTTGGTTCAGGCTTCTTCTTTAGCTGTTGGCCACACATGCAACAGATGTTCTGCTCTCATATGACACAGCCTGGAACTTTTTATTAATCAGGACAGATGAGGCTCATTAGATTAGTGTTAAAACATATTCACAACCCAAGACAGATTTTGGACAGTAATGCTTTGATTAATCCACATATTAATCCTGAGAGAATTACCATTGAGCTAGAAATACCAAGAACATTATCGATAATCCCATGTGATCAGTAATCTGCTGGTCATCTTTCCAGCTGGGAGCCCATAGTGAAGTACGTCAATGAGCAGTATGAGAAATACCTGAGAGAAGAGTTGAACATCAACCGCAAGAGGAGAATACCTGACAGCAGAGTGCACTGCTGCATCTACTTCCTCCCACCCACCGGACACAGGTAAACATGCACGCAACACACAGTCACTGTTATCGCTGATGACAGATCAGACCTGTAAACTACTGAAACCCTCGCAGACAGATGACAAACAGGAGTGCCTGCAGGTCGGTTTAATATCCAGATTGTTTCAAAACAATATTTCTGCGTATTGTCCTGAAGCTTGTGTCTGTTGCTTAGTGATGATGCGTCCTTCTTTCATGCATGTTTGAGTTTCCCACACTGCTTATAAACTGTGAACATGAGCCTGATGATCCTCTTGTTATATGAACCTGAAGTGTAAGTGTCTATAACTTAAAAAAAAATTCACAATTGTCTTATCGCCATAAATTATATTGTTATCTGAGGCTTTCAGTGGTGCAACGATTAAATTGAATCAAAATCAGTGTAAATAATCACAATTTGGTTTTTAACGTTCAGTGTTAGAATCCGCTACGCACATCATCTGGAAAAAAGGAAAGGAAAATAATGAAAATCTGTTTGCAAAAACGTTTCTAGCAGGTATCAGAGCATCAGATTAGGTTTCAGTGCTGCTGACCCCGAATCCAAATGATGCATCGCACAATGCAGCAGCTCCATCATAAGTCAGGTTGTTAAGCAGGTTGTTATGCAGCCAATCAGTATCGCTGCGACCCCATCACATAAAAGATCAGTTTTAGCTGTTCGCCCTGTTGTTGACGATATCTTTTGGTCTATGTGTCCACAGCCTTTTCTTCTTAGTGCTGTTCTCTAAAAGTAAAGATGAGAAGAGATGACGACCTAAATTATAAACTATATATATGACATTGATACAATTCTCTGCCCTGCATGACTTTACTCCACTTTCACTTGGCTGGGCTGCACGGTGGCGCAGTTGGTAGAGCTGTTTCCTTGCAGCGAGAAGGTCCTGGTTTCGAATCCAGGCTGGGGCCTTTCTGCATGCATGGGTTTTCTCCGGGGACTCCGGTTTCCTCCCACAGTCCAAAAACATGCATTGGTGATTCTAAATTGTTCCTAGGTTTGAGTGTGTGTGAATAGTTGTTTGTCTGTGTGTGGCACTGTGATGGACTGGTGACCTGTCCAGGGTGTCCCCTGCCTCTTACCCCATGACCACTGGAGATACACACTAGCTCCATATGACCCTGAACAGGAAGAAGCAGGATGGATGGATGGATGGATGGATGGATGGATGGATGGATGGATGGATGGATGGATGGATGGATGGATGGATGGATGGATGGAACAGACAGATAAATACCTTTTATTCTTGACTGTTTTCAGGTTACGCACTATTGATGTTGAGTTCATGAAGCGGTTGGGGAAGATAGTGAGCATCGTACCCGTCATCGCCAAAGCGGACACACTCACAGTGGAAGAAAGACAGGAGTTCAAAGACAGGGTGAGGCAAAAAAAAAAAAAACAAGTAAATACTCTTACTTAAAATGTACTACTTAAAAAGTTTAATGTTTTTGTTGTTGTTCTGCTTTGCTTTTGTTCTTTTTCTGGACGATCATTTTTAGGTCTCTCCTGTCACATTGACTTTTAATAGAAATATCATTTTATCTTGATGTCCGTAAACAAAAAAAATCTGTCTTGACATTGCTTTACAACAACCCAAAGGTGTTTTTTTTTTTTTACTTACCTATGTAAGTTTTTTTTCTCTGTCTTTGGGGCAATTTTTTATCTTTCATTATCCTCATTTTATCCTTGTATAAAACATTTTAACGATGTAATAAAGTAGTAAATAGAAAGTCCATGCTCACTCCTGCCACACTGTCGGACTGTATTTGAGGCTTTCTCAGTTCCACATCTGTAACTTTGCAAGCAAACCAGCCTATGAAATACTGGAGTGTGATCCTGACTGGGCATCTTCCCTGAACCTCAGTCCTATGGAGGTTAAAGCTACTAACAATGGTTAAATGGGAGAGCGAGGAGATCACAACAACAGTTGTGCCATGTGAAGGCAAAAACATGACTAGGGTCTAGTCCTTTCAACACTGTTGCCGCTTTTCCACCGACAGAACACGGTGCGGCTCGGTTCACTTTAGCCCCCAGCGGACCCTTTTCCACCACCTTTCTCGGGTCTTAACCGCGTCATTCCGCGCCAACCCGGCCTCTTTTTTCAGACCACCTCCTCGGTGGTCCGAAGCGGCCCAAAGCGGGCCCACACGCCCACCTGTCTACTGATTGGTCCAGTAAACTACTACCAGTGACACGACTACCTACGCAAAAAGCTTTAAAAAGAAACTCCCAGCAACCATACAAATATTTTATTTTAAAGTACAATTGACTTTGGACAATGGCGACTTCCTCCACAAGAACCAAAAATCAAACCAACCAAAATGAACCACAGACAGAGTGCAAAGTACAAAAACACACGTATATCATTGTTGTTGTTGTTTCAAGCGCTGTGACGTCGCGCACAAAGACTTTTGCGCGCCACTTTTCATAGCCAGATGGGCACGCCCATATCCCCACTTACGTCCGCTTTATGTTTCCACCGCCTAAAGCGAGTTGATCCCCGCTATACTGTACCGCTCTCAAGCGCGCCGTGCCGATTTGTCGGTGGAAAAGGGGCATTTGACATTATCAATTTAACATGTCTTAACTTTTTCATTGAGTTTTTCCCTCTACAGGCTGCTAAGTTCTCCTTGGCTTTGTTCATAGTTGTTTTTTTTTTCCTTCATGTCCCAGTTTGACCGCTACCGGTGTCAGATTGCTAGCTGTCCGTACGTGGGTTTGTTTTGTTCAAAATACCTACAGAAAATGTTTCTGAGTTTTTCTGACACTCCCATCACATGTTGAATGTCCCATGCCTGCTATCTTTTTTTTTTATTGGAATTTGTTGAGTCTTTTGAAGACTCGTTATTTAATTGAACAACAAATCAACACATCAGTTAATTAGGAGTTAAGACAGAGAAGCAACCGCTTCATGGCCTCCTAGCAGTTTGTGTCAAACGTACAATCATGTTATGTCAACATCTAGTTGAATAAGTTAAATATATTTTCATTGATTTGTGTATAAAATAACTAAACAAGCTTCATTGTTTCTGACCATTCTTAGTGATTCTGAAGAGGTTAACAGCAGAACTGACTCCAGGAGATCAACAGGCCTGTTGAAGCCTGTCTGTAAAATTTCCAGCTGTTTTCTTTGCTTCATCTGTAGTTTCTTACACATGTGCTTAATAACAGCTTCAAAATTGTACAGCCGCAATAAACCACACTGACCTCTATAAATAAGAGGGACTCAGGATTTACAGTATAAATCAGTGTCTTTAGGCACGCGTGCATAAACGCCAGAGCAGTCTAGTTCC
Organism: Pachypanchax playfairii; assembly: GCA_006937955.1. Lineage (NCBI taxonomy): Eukaryota > Metazoa > Chordata > Actinopteri > Cyprinodontiformes > Aplocheilidae > Pachypanchax > Pachypanchax playfairii. The sequence goes on along the minus strand of SSNP01000018.1, from coordinate 277,361 downwards.
ACATGCCTAACAGCGAGAGTGTGTGTGAGGTCACCAGGAGGTGTACGGTCAAGTAACTAGTGAGAAACAGCGAGATTTAGTGAGATGCATGTATGATACCTCCAAATGTTCTGTGCATATATCCGTTGGAGCTGTGCATATAAGCGTATGGATTTTCTATGACACAGGAATGTGCTCAGAATTTTTGTGCATATAAGCGTGTTGTGCATATTACCGTCGACCACTGTACAATAAAGGTGACTAAACAGTGCACAGGTCGCCTGTCCATCACATCTCTGCCTCATATGACCACTTGAGATAGATTCCTGTGACCCTGAACAGAAGGAGCTACAACTTCTTCCTTTTAAATAACCTCTGCACTCTCAATCTGTGCAGATTATAACAGATTCCTCACTTTACATTTACATTTTATTCATGTTTTATTTATTTAACTTGAGATTTATCACACAATTTGTTAGTGTTCCTATTTTGTGCTGTTTGTTCCGTGTCCCATGATGTACACTGGAACTGAAATATCAAACACAAACTTATTATTTTATTATCCATTATCATTATTATCCACTCACAGCTTGTTATGTTCCTAAATTCCAAGTTTCCAGTGTTTCATTCTTAATATTTAGACCTTTCACTGTTAGTTCTAATGAAGCTACTTTGGATACTTTTTTTTTCTGTATCAGAGGAGGATTCTTGGAGTCTGTGATTAAAGGATTGGAGGGTTTTTTGCTTCTGGTGTAGCTTCTGGAATGAAGTAGCTACATGTATAAATCTCTCATGTATGTCTGGGTTGCCAAAAACCAAAATGACCACACCCCCTCCAGCACACTGTCTGACTTAATACATGTGTCTGGCTAACTAGATTTAAAGCCTTAAACTTTGACCTTTGTTGACCTTTATTTAACCTTTTGACGTTTTTGCAGATAAGGCAAGACTTAGCAGCCAATGGAATTCATGTTTACCCCCAGAGAGAATATGAAGAGGATCCAGAAGAACGCATCCTCAATGACAGGATAAGGGTTCGTATTCCCAGAACGACTGAATCTGCCAGAATTCTGTCAGTTCATTCCATATTGAATCAACTGGGCTGTCAATAGGGCTGTAACGATACACTGATGTATCGATGTATCGCGATACAAGGAGCAGTATCGTATCTTGAGGTCCAATATCAAGAATCTCAATACAAGTTCAAGTTTATTTATTTATAAAGCGCCAGTTCGTAACAAAGTCATTTCAAGGCACATTACAGAAAAATCCAACAATTAGTAATAAAACATTTCCTATCTAAGGAACCAGCCGATTTAACCGAATTAGCCGAATTAACAATTCAGCGCAATCCCCCATCCTGAGCAAGCACGATTGGCAACAGTGGAAAGGAAGGACTCCAATTTTAACAGGAAGAAATCTCTAGCAGAAGCCGGCTCAGGATGGACCTTCTGCTTGAGCCGGCAGAGGTCTGAGCTGACAGGAAAGAGACAAACACTGATGGATTTGGACCAGTCGTCATGTCTATAGAAAGATAAACAGAGAACCAGTTAATGGCAGCAATAACAATCAATACAAACATGGAGAGTAAAGAGAGACAGCAGAGAGAAGAAATGTGGTCAGTATGTCCTCCGGCAGTCTGCGCTTATAGCAGCATAACTAAAGGGATGGATCAGGTGAACCCATGCTAACCCTGACTATAGGATTGTGTAAAAAGGAAAGTTTTAAGCTACACAAGGTGTCTGTCTCACGGATAAAAAGGTGGAAGCTGGTTAACTAAAAGCTCTTATAACTCTTATTGCATATTTCTAAGTAAGAATTTTATTTCGTGACATATTAGTTTTGCTAATAAAATACTACAAACTGATGTAGTGAAGTGAATGAGTGAGTTTGTTTCACCCATTGTCATAGTATCAAAACAAAATAAGGATTATCCAGAGAGTTTTGTTTTGTTGAAAATGGAAAACAAAGACAAGTTTTAATGTATCATATTGTGTATCGTATCGTGAGCAGTGTATCAAGATACGTATCGTATCGTGGGATAATGTATCGTTACAGCCCTAGCTGTCAGTATAGAGGTTTCATGATTAATACAACAGGAAATCACAAGACATCCAACATGTAAATGAACATTGGCAGATTGAAGTCAAAAGAATGAATTTTGTGTGTCCAGGCAAACATTCCCTTTGCTGTGGTGGGAACCGACAAAGAACACCAGGTGAATGGAAACAAGGTTCTGGGCCGTAAAACAAAGTGGGGAATCATCGAAGGTGAGTTTCACTTTTAAAGTTTATGTCTCACTTTGCACCAAAACAAACCTGAACCAGGTTTTTCACTCAACAGTTTTGTACAAAATGTTTTCCAAAAAAAAAAAGTCTTGTTCCTTTTTGTTTTTGGAAAACATTTTGTTTACGGACTGAGAATCTACACACACTTACCACAGTTTTATCTGTCAGACCTCTATACAAATAAAAAAGTTTGAATCGTTCAAAATTCAGAGTTTTTCCTGACTGTTTCTTTCACACTGAGAAAAAAATGTTTTCCTTAATTTTTATAGGGTTTTCCCTGGAAATAGCCATGTTCTTAAAGCTAAATGTAAATTAGCGATTTTTCTTTTTCCACAGTTGAAAATGTGGCGCACTGTGAGTTTGCCAACCTGAGGGATTTACTCATCAGGTGAGTCTGACTGTGATGCTTCTTTACTTTATTTTAGAGGTTAGTTGTGTATGAACAAGAGCCAGAAGCTCCAGTTTTGTCTCATCAGTCTAAAAAGTCTTCTCTCCGAAGCTTCAACATGGATTTTATTTAATTCCAGTCAGTTTTAGTATTTTTTGTCAGTAGCAGAGCATCCTGGATCTTCTTCCATGGAGCTCATTGTGGTTCAAAATGTGATCATAAAGTAAAATACATTGATCTTGGTGTTAAGCTTGAAAGGGTTTGGTCCCAACATTGTCCAGGCCAGTTTCCCAGTTTTAAAGACCCACTCTGATGAAAATTGAGTTTTTCTTGTTGTTAAGGTGTTCTTGTGACATTGTTCTGATCCTAGAGAAAATGTCTTAGGAAGATAAACTCAAAATTGCATTTCTGAGTATTTCAGCATTCAAACTGCGTTTGTGACATAGAAAATTCATTGAGCGAGCCACAAGCTTCTGCACTGAGCTAGCGTATACAGTTAGCATAAATTGCTAGCTCAGAGCCCCTCATTGCTGCCCCTCTCAGCAACAGTGAGGGGTGGGTGAATCCTCCATTCCAGCGGTTCTGCTCACAACACAGAGGCGTATTGCTAATGAGCTGCTGCCGCTATTCAGAAACTACCTCCTAGAAAACGGCGCAGGTTTTTTTTTTTTTTTGGTAAAAACGCCATAATCATAATTTAAAGACCACAGAGACACTTTAAAATAGATCAAAAGATGATTGGAGTGGGTCTTTAAAGGGTTGATAGTTGGTTGATATTATTATAAATTTTATTTTGAAAGCAGCAAAATAGTGATTCTTTCCACATTTGTTCTTTACAAAGGTCTCACCTACAGGACCTTAAAGACGTGACACACAACATCCACTATGAGACGTACCGCGTACGACGTCTCAACGAGAGCAACATGAACTTCAGCGAGCTGGTTCTGTCCACTTCACCGCTGGAGAACGGAACTAACAAATCTGAAGCAGAGAGCCAGCTCTGATCTCTTCTTCATCCTCACCTTCCTCCTCCGTCACCTCAGGAGAGCTGATGCTCGTTATCGAGTCACAGAGCGAGATGGGCGAGAGGCCCAGGTTTCGCATCATGACAAAAACGAGATGGGAAATTCTTTTTCGCTTTTTTTAAATATTGTGACCAAGTAGAGGATTGTTTAAGCTAATAAATTCTCTGTAAGTTTTCAAGTTTTGCAAATTGATATTTTGAATGTGAGGTCACATATTTTATAATAGGATGGTGATGTGTAGAATCAAGGAGCAGGCATTACAAAAACTGGCATCTTGAGAGAAACTGAAGAAATTTTAGCATCTATCTTCATCGTCTCATTAAGTGAAATTGTCATGTGATCACATATTTTGTCCACAGACAATTCAGCCTTTCAATTGGACGTTGTTCTTAAATCTACTATTCCAGCACGTAAAAGCAGGTGAATTAACAGATAAAAACCTGCTGATGTGCCAAGTTGAGGTTTATTCTCACTCTGTAATCGTTATGTTTTAAACCAGGATTATCTAAAACTTTGTCAGAGTTAATTCATCCAACCTGCTTTAGTTTCAGTGGAATGAGCAGATGTGGTGTGGTTTGCATTTTTCTTTCTATAATTAGTTCATTAAATCCACAACTGACTATATGAAAAAGAAAAAAAAATGTTTTAACTGTAAGAATATGGAATATGTTTTTTTATTATTATTTTTGTTGTGTTTATTTTCCATTCATGTTCACGCTGGATGCAACTTAAAACTGACACTGTCAATGTACTGAAAGTGTTTGGCCCACGAAAGAATTGTTAAAGAACCTTTTTAAACGCTTGCTGTTCACATTAAAGTGCCAAGATAACAAAAAAACATTTGCACATTTTCTTTTTTTGCCCTCTTTTAACGAGTATTTACCCAGGTATTTAGAAATAAAAATTGTTACTTCTTTAATCATGTATATTATTCCAACAAACAGCTTCCTGGGTGCGCCACACTGTGGATGAGAGAAGAATTGACTGTCTAAACAGGTGATAGAAGCAGCATGTTCAGGGCTGTAAAATTTGTTCGTTTTGGGGCTAAAATCAAGAACATCTCTTGAAAGGAGTTAATTTTTCCTTATATTCCAACATGTAACATTTTAATTATGTGTAACACAAATTCCATTTAAATTCATTGCCAATTAACAGAGTTGACAGTTATTAATTGAAATGTTTTTTTTTAGCTTAGACATTTGTTCAGTTTAAAAACATTGTTTTAATATATTTTTCTAGAGGGAAACTCTTTCAAAATATTGTAAAAGTTCAGGTTTGATGCAAATTTTAGATCTGTGTTGTATGTCTGCACGGCATGAAAAACCTTCATGTCACTGTGATAAAATAGTCCCAGGAGCACTTTGGAGTACCACTTCCTGTTCACCAACACTGTTTGAATCTTCGTGACACAAAGATTTAAGAACAAACATGTTTATGGTCAACAGAAACAACTTCTCTTTCAGTTTTTATCGCTCAAACTACGCAGGTGGCAATAAAACCCGAGTTCGACTAGCCTGTATCTGTTATGTCACAACTCCTTTGCTTGTTAATGCTCCCGCAGTTGAAACCACGCCTAGCATGCTGCTGGCTAAAAGCTGTTAGCATAAGATGTAGCAAACAGGAAGAGACTCTGTGCGCTGTTGCCATGCGCAGTGGGGCAGGAAACAGTATACCTTGCTCTCATAGGCTAGTTTGTTAGCCAATCTGAGTCCAGCAAATTCGAATAATGAATATTAATGAGTTGCTGCCCGAAGCCTGACGAATCTTGACGCAGACAGATTGAAAGGTGTATTAATCAGTGTTTCCTGACATTTTTTAGATATAAAATGTTTCATATTACAGGTTAATACATAAGAAAAAGCCACAAAGTCCTAAAATTTGTGTGAAATAGCCTCTTTTTACAATTCTTCTAAAATATTACAACAGTTCATAGTCAGTATTCCAAAATGCGAAGAGAAACCACTGTAAAGTAAAAAAAGAATCAGTAAGTGATATTGTTGGTCCCTCCATCAGTAAAATATAAGCTGCAATAATCGAATTGCTCAAATTTACACAAAATGCTAGTTGCAGCTTAGCAGAGCTGTTTATTATATTTCACCTCTGAAAGTCACTAAAAAAAACTTTGATGTTTTCTGCAGGTGGGACATCAGAATAAAACTAGTCATTCATGCAATCCTGGTTCAAAAATTCTCCAATATCTGCTTCAATGAAAGGGTTAGTTGAGTGTTTTTGAACCACCCCATGCTAGCACGCTAGCATGGGGTGATTCATGTGATGGTGGTTCATGTGATGCTTCGCCTTTAAAATCTCTTGATATAAACAGGTACGATCCCATTACTTTCACAGGCCTCCACTACTATGTGATTATATTGGAAAACTTAAGAGACAGACCAGATCAAGTGGTCATGTTCAAATACATTCTTGAAAAATATATTTTGCCCCGACAGCTCTCTCTGTCAGAGGAAAGCTCTGGAATGCATCACCTGCCCGTCTGAAATCTATTGTAAAATTTCATCTTTTTAAGAAACTTGTTAAGACTTGACTGGTTCAGCAACAAATATTCACTCTTGTTTAGCTTTTTTTGAAGTTTATGTTATTGGTAATTGTTTTTCTTCTCTGTCATTAACAGATTTGTTTTCATATGAGATTTTGGTTTTTGCTCTACATGTTTGATGTGTTGTCTATTGTAATTTTAATTAGTAAATCAGGAACCGAGGATGTAGATTGGAATTAGATGCACATGTAATGGGGCTGTAGTTATAGTTCTGTCACTTCTGTCACATTCTCTGTATTTCAGCTTCTCTATTTACACCTGACTGCTTAAAAGCTGCTCTGTGATTAGTCAGTAAATATGTTAAACTGGTGGATTGTCCCGGCTGCTGAGTGTGAAGCGGCCGAGATTAGAGTCAACTACTCAAAGTCAGAGGCCTTGGTTCTCAGCTGGGAAAAAAGTGGAACGTTCCCTTCAGGTCGGCAGTGAGTCTTTGTCTCAAGTTGAGGAGTTTAAACCTCGGTCTTGTCCACGAGTGATGGAGCAGGAGATGGAACGATGGATTAGGGCGTTCCTCAGTGATGAAGTTGTTACTTTGGTCTTTTGTAGTTCAGAAGGAGCTGAAAGGCAAAGCTGTGTATTTACTGGTCTGTCTATGGTCACTAATGGGCAGAAGATTCTGATTGTGGATAAAAGTGGCTGAAATGAGTTTTTAATTGAGGGCGGTCAGACTCGGCCTTAGAGATCAGGTGAGGAGCTCCGTCATCTGAGAGGAGCTTAAAGAGGCCCTTCCATTAAAAACGGTTTTTCTGAGGTTTATGTTGAATATTTACCTCCACCGGTGTTCTTACCTTCATAGTGGGTGTGAAAACAGGTCAACAACTTCTCTTTCAGTTTTAATCTCTCAAACTATGCAGGTGGCAATAAAACCCGAGTTCTCCTGAGTCCGAACGGCCTGTATTTGTTTCGTCGCAACTCCTTTGCTCGTTAGTATTCATCAGCTCCACAGTTGAAACCACGCCTAGCATGCTGCTGGCTAAAAGCTGTAGCATAAGACGTAACAAACAGAAATAGAGTACGTCTGCTGTTGCCATGCACAGCGGGGCAGGAAACAGAATGCCTAGCTCTCATAGGCTAGTTTGTTAGCCAATCTGAGTCCAGCAAATTCACATAATGAATATTAATGAGTTGCTGCTCGAAGCCTGACGAAACCAACCACTTTTTGACGCAGCTAGATTCTGTTAATCAGTGTTTCCTAACGTTTTTTAGATATAAAATGTTTCATATTACTATCGATAAATTACAGGTTAATACTTAAGAAATAGTCAGCTAAGGTGGTTCAGGCATCTGATTAGTCACCTCCTGGATGCCTCCCTCTAGAGGTTTTTCTGGGAACGTCCCACTGGGAAGAGACCCTCACGGGCAGACCCAGAATTCACTGGACGGATTATATATATATAATATATAATATTATATATATATATCCTCTCTAGTCTGGGAACATCTGGAGAGTTTCACTTGGACAGGGATGTCGGGACATCTCTCGTGAACCTGTTGCCCCCACGACCTGACACTGGATAAGAGGAAGAGGACGCACGGATGGAAAAAATATGAGCACCTGTTTACTCTTTGGTTGAGGTTGTAAACACTATTTTCTACACTCATGCCATTAAGGACTAGACTGTTCTCACTTTTAGACATCGTGTGAACTCACTGTACCCTGATCAGTCAGGATAACAGCATTGCTCAGACACCCCTATGTTCAGACAATTTCTTTTTTTTTTTTTTAAATCAATCTTATCTCACAAAAAATAGGATAATGTCATGGATCATCCCTCCTCATCTCACCTGTCTTGTGGTTTCCAGTCCTGTGAGTGTGTGTTTCTGTTACCCCCTCTACCCGGTGTTTCACCTGTCCTCTCATCATCAGTGTCACTCCCTACACCTGCTGTATTCCCTGTTTAAGATCCCCTGTGTCTCTTGTCTGGTGCGAGTTTGTCATATGCCTCCATGCTGCCTGCATGTAGCCTCTGTCCCGTGCCCTGTGATCTGTTTTCTGTTTCTCTGTAGCACTGACTTTCGGACCTGACCTGTCCTGACCTGACCCTGCCTTCTGTCTGCCCCTTTCGGATTCTCTCTTGGCTTCTGAACTCACGGATTATTGGATTACCAGACTGTGCCTCACAACGCCTCCAGCCTGCCCCTGCCTGCTCTGGTTGCCCATCTGATCGGTAACCCGTACCTGTTTTTCGGAACAGTATATTGGACCCTGGATTGGCTCTGTTATCCCCCAGTGCTTCTGTATTGCATATGTACACTAGATTGTCTGACCAACCAGCCAGCCCCAGCTCCAATAGTCGCTGCTAGTCTTATTCACCTTGGTTCACCACTCTCTTAGATAGTGTATACTCATTAAATGATTGCCATTAAACACAATATTATGGGACCTTTAATCAATTCCATACAGAATGTCTTGATTGGGCATTTGTACTGAAGCTTTGTATACCAAAAATAAAAGAATGAGATGGAGGGTCCTGTAGCTTACCGGTGCTTTGTCTGTCGCTCTACCTTGACATGCATTACAACTCAAACACCTGATTAGACCAGACATTCCTTTGGATTCCAAAGTGTCAATAAAACAACTAAACTGTCTGAACATCGGGGTATTTGAACATAGAGGGGAGATCCTGATCAGTCTGGTGCAGCATGCATCATCATCAGCGTGTCAGCTGATGTAGTAGTCACACATGAAATCAATCTCGTGAAAATATTTTATTTAACTCACCGGTGTGTCTAGAAGTCCAAAAGGAGGTCCTGTAAAAGTTGCTCTGGACGATCCAACACGTGTGTTATATGTCCCCTCCTGTTACTCTGTGTTCTGTGTCAGAGAGATCCTGTCAGGATGTCGATTTTAATTTAAGATGTTCAGAAATTAGTTTTATTTGAACTGATCTCTGTGCTATCCTCAGCCTTCGCTTTTAGACTTCAATGTCTCATGAATTTGCTCTTATTTTGAAGGGCCCATATTCAGCGATCACTGTGAACTTCAGACTAATTTATTATATAAATCAATCATATAAAGACAAACAGGAAGTTTGCTGAGTAAATGAACTTTCATTCCATAATATCAACAGATTAGATACATCTAGTATCCACCGACTCTCCCTCCCCGTTAAAAAAACCTGTAAATGGTGCATTAAGAGCCTCAAGTTGGAAAAATGCTGCAGGGATGAACATGTTTCAGCTGAAAATAGTAAATAACCAAATAAGAAACATCCGCTCAGACGAACAGCAGTCATCAAAAGGATGAGTCCACATAAAAAAAACAACTCAAAAGATTTTTAAATAACTTGAACATGGCTGTGAACAGTTAGACAGAGAGCAGTGCAGGAGGTTGTGCGCTCAAACAAAACACTATAATCTAAAACAAACTGAGGCCACTTGAATGTGTGATGGATGGAATCGAACATGAAACAACCACAGCTGTACAAACAGCATTTCTACACACACAACCAAGCCAATTTACCCCCTAATAAATAAAAATAATCCCAGAAATAGAGCATAAAAATGTCTGATGAGTCCAGATTCATCCTGTTTTAGAGGATCAGTGTGGAACATACTTATACACTGATTCACTTATTAGACCTCCTGCAGGGCAATGTAATGATCCGAGGCTGATTAATACGTTCATGCACATTATGTGCCCATTCAATTAAGTCAGTCAGCTGATGACCTGAATCCACTAGTGACCACTTGTTTCCAGCAGTAGATGTTTTTTTTTTTTTTTACTTGTTGGCATATTCCAACATGATCAGCTAAAACATTTACAAAAGTTTGGAATGTCTGTGTGTTTCTGGCCACAGACTGTATATTTTTATTGTTTGATTCTTTATTTTTGTTTGAGATGTAAAATTGTGACTTTTGAATATGAGTTTTTAAAATGATGCTTAGATCATTTACCCTTTTCCTGCAGGAAATCAAAAACATGCTGTTCAAATCTGAAATTGGAACTTGACAACAAACTCTTTGATGTGGTATGTGTCTTTCAGGGTTTTTAATGTTTTTCTCTCTGATTTTCGTCAAATCAAATTAAATTATTATATTTTATTTTCCAGGAGATGCCCCTCCCCCACCCAACTCCCACAACTCTGAGCACCAAAACCAGGTCTAGATGGTCTGACAACTCTCCACTGCCACCCAGTGGCTGAAACTAAACACATTGGCAGTGAAAGAGCACACAGAATCTGTTGGTTTCAACATCGTCAGTAAACTGTCAGTATTTATTTTTCTGCTTACTTAAAGTTGTGCTGTACAAGGGTTGTAACAAAATGATGACAGATGACCAAAAAGACTGCAGACAGTCGTGGAAAGACTTTCAATTAGAATATGACCTGGGATGACGTACCATCAAAAGGTTAATTGTTTGCAGCTACGACATGACTGTGCATGAGAGCCTGTGATATGTAAACTGACATGTGGATCCTTTGGAAGCTCATCAGAAACAAAAACACTAGAAGTGCACAAAATTGGTTGGATGGAACATCTACAGGTGCTTGGTGCGAAACACATGATCAAATATACTCTGGGGCAGTGAAACGGGAATATATCGCTCAAAAATATTAAAATAAATTCCTACATTAAAGAAAAAACAAATCAGGATAAAGGTTTTAGTTTAGGTGTTTGTCTCACTAACTGATTATCGATGTTATTAACATCCAGTTTTATTACCTGCTAGTTCCAGATCAGAGTAATAGAGGAAGAGCTCACACCTAGAAACAATTTAGAGCTGTTAATTAACCTAACAAGCATGTTAGTCTGTGGGAGAGAATCGAAGCCTCTGGAGAAAACTCACACATGCACAGGGAGAACATGTAAACTCCTCGCAGAAAGGTCCCAGCAGGTTTCAAACTCATGACCTTCCTGTTGTAAGGTAACGCTACCAACTGTGCTGCTGTGCAGCCTGATTACAGGAGGTTCACAAACTAAAACCAAACAGACTTTTTTCACAAAAACTACCCTGAAATCACCTTTGCACAGTAAACTTTTTAAAAGGTACAGTATGTAAGAATTAGACCTTTCAAAAGCGAGTTCTGTAGTTCATGTAGAAAGAAAGAAACATCTGCTCTCAGTCACTCACCCCCTCCCCTCCCTGATGTTTCTGTTGGGTTGCCAGTTCTGATGTTGATCCTCGTTTAGTTTCTCTTGTATTTGTTCAATTTTTGGGAACGTTTGAAAGTCTATTTCTTCAGTGTTGAGTTTTCCTAAGTGCATTTGAACGCCCCATCAAGTGCAGCTCGGCTGTTCAGTTAGAAGGATGTGGTGGTTTCTTACTTTTAGCTGCTGCTTGTTGTGGAATTACAGCTGCTTGTGTTGAAGACTTGGCAGCCTTGCAGACTCACATGTGATTCGTTATGGAACCAGGAAGTCTGGACGTGTAAATAATGATTCCGGTCCGGGCTAGCTTTTTTAAAATGACAGAAACTAGCGACCATCCAGCCAGCTGAGATCGAGATCTGTTATAATGTGACTTTATTTTCAACATCATTGGGACATTAGACTGTTGTGTGAGTATTTCACTGTAAAATTCTTACATACCTTTAATTGCACATGAAACTAAAAAAAAATCAGTTGAGTAAAAGTTTAAATAACAAGCAGATCTGTCCGTCTCGTATGTATCATTCAACACCTGAGCTCTAAATAACCAGTGAGAGTGAGCAGAAAGCTGAATGCAGCTTGTAGAATCCCTCTCAGATTGTGTTTACATTAGTTTCAGGTTTGGTGGTTTTGTTAGTGATCAGCTTCCACAGACTCCTCAGAGATTTTGCCCCTGTTCAGATGGTTAGTGTAAACATTGCTCAGCCATGACAAAAGTTGGTGTCAGACATTAGAGGTTTTTATGAATTTCACACTCTGTATTTTTTTGCTGCAACATTCAGCACATTGAAAGTAAATACAACATCACTGCTGAGTGTCCTCTTATTCTGAAGGGACCGAACAGCAATACAAAGTCGACACAGACTTGCACAGAGGAAAATATACTTTAGTGTATTATGAATATTCAAAAACTTGAAGTCACTGATAATGATGTTAATGATCACTGGTGTCCAAGAGTTAATTTTACTTAGGGGGCCCAAAATATGTTACAACATAAACAATAATAATAATAATAATAATAATAACAGTCAATGAATGAACTAATTTAAACCAACACTTGAAGCAAATTCCAAAACCAAAATCAAAACTATTCATGAATGCTTCATCAATAAATAAAATCTGCAGATAAGACACAAATTAATTTAAATAAATAAATACATAAATAAATAAACACACTTCTGTACACTGAAGAGATGCTGAATGTCTAAAATGAGCCATCCCGAAGCAAAAACGCAGACCAGGTAGAAACATGCGTGGTCTGTTTTGTTCGTTACAGCTTTCAGTCAGTTTTTGTTGTAGTCAGCGATCAGCTCGAGGCAACCGGACACATTTTCTGTGCTGCTGCAGACGCATTTGGCACAACCTAATACTGGCTGACGCTGATCCAGTTCTTCCACTTGGCAGTCAGCACATCTGAAGACAGACAAGGCAAAGAGCAGGACAGTGGCTCAGCGGTGGCACAACCACTGACACCGAAGGTTTGAGGAAAAGGTTACAGTTTTTTTTTTTTCCTTTTCAACTTGGACACTTTAACGACACAAAGGTGTGTTTTTACATGTAGCTGATGTTAGACGTTCAGGAGAATCTTGCTTCAGTGGTTTTTATTATCTCTTTTGTCCAAGCTTGTTGGTTTACATCTGATCATACTTTGTTGTAGGGAGTTGCCAGCATTCCCAAATCATAACTATATTGGTATTTTCTACAATCCAAATAATGTTCACAGCTGAAAAATCATTGTTTTTCCTTGCAAAATCTTATTTTTAACTCAATTTTAATAGGATTTTAAAGGTAAGAGTAGAACAATTTTTCAAAAAATTTGCTCTGATTGTGAATTTATGTGCAAAAATGTCTCTTAAACTGACTGTTTTTTTGGTAAATGAATCCACATTTACAACACCTGGAGCCAGTGTTGCTGTTATGGGGCAACTAAGTTGTTCTTACATGAAAAACTAAAATCGCACAGCTTTTATTTCAACCTCTGAAGTATTTGCATCACATAGTGCTTTAGAAGCATCCGAGCCACACAAGTTCAAAAGCACTAAAAACACTAAACATTATGTGTTTTTTATTTATAGTAAAAAAAAATAAAATAAAATAAGATGGGAAAAAAAAAATGAAAGAAAATTCTAAAAGTGAATGTCTAAAGAAATTTTTGAAGAAAACCTACTCAACCAGCAGTTCCACTCTGAAGATCTTTATCTTTTAGAACACAGAAAGTCCCACAACAGATCGGTGTAATAAACGTGTTTCTCACCGTCATCTGAGCCAAAAGCTTTTTACCGGTAGGAGACAACCTAATGCTCGGCACAGTCTGCTTTCCATTAGACTGACTGCTTCATCATGTTCCACTGTCTCACCAACCCTTTTCTCACGTCACCATCAGCTGTAAAATGTGTAAATATGTATAAAACTCAAGCCCACAAACTAAAGCAATACTCAAACAAGTCAAACAAGCGTGCAACTCCCCCTAAAATAGCCAATGTAAACAGTTGTCTTTTAAATCTTCTTATGTCTTTTTGAAATCTCTGATAAGACACCGAGATGGGAAAAGGTGACGGTTTCCCAAAAAGATGAAAAAGCCTGTGAGTCCATGACACACACATTTCACACAGAGAAGCAGAGAAAAAGAAGATCTTCGTCATTCGCCTCTCGAGCTTTTAATTCTGACCGGTTCCTGCTTCTCCAGCTGGCACATGGTGTCCTCCTCTAAACACGAGAAAACTAAACCTTTGATAGCTTCTGAGAAAAAGAGTGAAACAGCTGTTATATTACACAGAGAGATGAAAGTTGGTCAGAAGTGCCAGTACTTAATGATCTCAAGGACTTACATTTGCTCCACTTATCACTACTGTGTGTTTATGAGTGTGTTTGCTGTGTATGAGCACACGTGTCACTTCCAACAGCCTTAATACGTTTTTAGCTTTCCTCTTTTTTAAAAACGCATCCGGATCTGCACATCTCTCCATTCAGGACCCTTTCAGTAAAAGAAACAAACTCCATCAAAGTCTTTAGAGAGGTTCTCTTTCGTTAATTTAAAGCCTTCTGTTGATTGTGGAAAAAAAAAAAGAAACTTGCAGTCAAATAAGACGTCACACCAATCACTTCCCTTCAGCATCTTCTTAAATGAAGCTTGAATGTCGTGCCATTATCCTCTGGGTCTGGCATGTACTATCGTCTTGCCTTCCTACCTCTCTGCCTGCCTGTGGGTGAGTCCATTCAGTTGGGTGTTGGAGAGGAGACGGGGGAGGGGGGTCAGGCGATGAGGTGTTGCAACAGTTTGGTGTCCCGGGTGGAATTTAAGAAAAGGAGGAAGGGTTAAGAGGAGGAAGGTTGAAGTATGGTGGTGTGTCAGACAAGGGCTGGGTGGTCTTATTCAATGACCATGCAGTGGGGCAGGTGCTGTGAATAGTATTTGAAGAGCTCCGCTGTGGCTCCAGGACAGTTGGTCAGCTCCAGCTCTTCCAGATCTTGCAGCTGGATGAGGCCTGACAGACCTGTTGTGGTCAGCAGGGGGCAGCCTGGAAGATACAGCATAATCAACGGTTAGCACAAAGAAGAAGAAAACAATCCGGGAGTCATAAGGAATGAATGTGTGAAATGGTTATTTGTTCTTTTCATGTTTTCAGTCTGTTTCTATGATTTAGCTTAGTGTTAGCCTGCGTTTCAGTTCTTACAACCCCGTTTCGAAAAAAGTTTGATTTCTATGACGAATGTAAATAATAACAGAACGCAATGATTTTAAATCTCATAAAATCCTAATTGTTTTCTAATAGAACATAGACAACAAATCACATGTTGAAATGCAAATATTTTGTGAATCATTGTGAATCATTGTGAATTTGATAGCAGCAACACAGCTCCAAAAAGTGTGAACAGGCATTAAAGGACCTGTATCATGTTAAATCAACTTTTTGGAGCCTTTAACTGTGTTGTGATTCTATTTCCTTGTTAAACCCCCCAGAGTGGTTTTTGGTTAATTGCACTCATGTCTCAGTAATCCTCCTGCATCCTGCGCTCTGAGCAGCTGCTCCACTCTCTCCTGGAAAACAACTGACTGTAACATAGTGATGTAACACTGACTACGTTTCCATGCAGCCAATATTCGGGTTATGATCGGGTTAAGGTCAGTATTCTG
This sequence comes from Pachypanchax playfairii, assembly GCA_006937955.1. Taxonomy (NCBI): domain Eukaryota; kingdom Metazoa; phylum Chordata; class Actinopteri; order Cyprinodontiformes; family Aplocheilidae; genus Pachypanchax; species Pachypanchax playfairii. The sequence continues at coordinate 261,901 of SSNP01000018.1, read as the reverse complement.
GTGTCTGAAATCTTCAGAATATCCGTTTACATACATAAGTAGAGATTGTTACCCCTGTATACATGAAACTTGTATTAACCCGATTTAAACGCAGATGTTGGGGTAGCGTCATGACGTATGGACTACTTCAAGACGCAATATGCGTCATTCCCGATTCTTCTTCCTGTATCCAAAAACAACAGCAACATGCTAACTAGTTCGGAACAGATAGCGATCGCCTTTGTTTGCGCTTTTGTGCTGGTACTGACCCACCAGCATCTCTTAACACGACTGTGTGTAATGGCCTTCATTAATAGAAGGAGAGAACGTTAGCAAGAAATGGGAAATATAGCGGGAGCAGCACAGTGTGGTGCTGTGCTTTGTCTCGCCATGTTGACCTCGACATGTTTACTTCTGGCGTACTGGCGCATAGTTTCTCTACTCAGAAGACCAAGATTCCTTGCGATTAGAGCATGTGCTGAACACACGTTTTGATGGGGTTATGCTGATACACGTTTACACGACTAAATATTCGGGTTAGAAAAGGGTGACCCCAGGGGTAAAATCCGAGTTTTTAAAAACATAACATGAGCATATTCGGGTTTTTGCCAGTGTTTACATAGCCGTGTGGAACCGGGTTATTGTGAATATTCGGGTTTTAAAAGGGTTATTGGCTGCATGTAAACGCAGTCAATGTTAAACCAGGACCTGCCTGATGTAACTGCCTGATGGGGGGAGGCTGGGGGAGGAGATGGGATTTTAGGTAAACAGAGTGTTCTACTTCCTGGTTGGAGAATAACTTGAGAATGTCAGTTATATTCAGGACAAATGAAGACTATATAACACCAAAGATAAGATTTTATCATTTATCTGAATATTACAGATGTTGAAAGCTGAAAAATAGCACGATACAGGTTTTTTTAAAAGGTTTGTAGTTGGTAAAACAATTGATATCTAACCAGGTTAACAGCTCAGTAACTCACTGAATAGAAAAGTATAATTTCAGAGAAGCAGAACATCTCAGATGTAATGATGGGTAGAGGTTTACCAGTCTGAGACAAACTGCAACTGGAAATTGTGAAACAGTTTCAAGAAAATTTTGAGGCAACACTGCATTAGAACAGACTTGATTCTTTAATGAATATCACTGTATGGACTCTAGATCACTTCTAGGTCGTGGATAATGATTGTTTAGGTTTGCATTACAGCTGTATTAGTGCCTTACACATCTGGAAAGGCTCCATCAATGCTGAAAAGTACAGAGAGGTTTAAGAGCAACATCTGCACCCATCGAGACAGCATCTCTGTCAGGGTAGGCCTTGCATATTTCAGCAAGACAATGTCAAACCACACCCATCACATCAGCCTGGCTTCACAGGAGGCTTCTGTCTCAAAACTTGCGCATTTGTCAGCTCCTCTGGGAAGGTGCGCGCATGCGTTGTTGGTAGTTAGTCTCTGCTGAAGCCCAGAAAACGCTCCGACAGGTCGTTTGAAAATGCTCTCACAGGTCGTATTTTTTGGAGCTTTGAAAATCGACCTATATGCTTGTATAATGTGCAGACATGTTGAAATACTCACACAACAGTCTAATGTCCCACTGATGTTGAAAATGAAGTCACATTATAACAGATCCCGATCTCAATCAGCTGGGTGGTCGCTAGTTTCTGTCATTTTAAAAATGCTAACCAGTACTGGAATCATTATTTACACGTCCAGACTTCCTAGTTACATAATGAATCACATGTGAGTCTGTAAGGCTGCCAAGTCTTCAACACAAGCAGCTGGAATTCCACGACAACCAGCAGCAAAGAATAAGAAACCACCACATCCTTCCAACTGATCAGCAGAGCTGCATATTATGGGGCATTCAAACACACTTAGGAAAACTCAACACTGAACAAATAGACCTTCAGACATTCCCAAAAATTGAAAAAATACAAGAGAAACTAAACGAGGATCAACATCAGAACTGGCAACCCTGCAGAAAAATCAGGGCGGGGAGGGGCTGAGAGCGGACAGTTTTTTTTTTCTACATGAACTGCCGGACTTGGATTTGACGACAAGGTCTAATTCTTACATACGGTACCTTTAATAAACAGTGAGATCAAATCAAATAAACTTTGTTAGCAAATTACACGAGTCAAACTTCAAATTGCACAATTTACAGGTCGTATATAACAAAATACAGTGAGGGTCACAGATTTTTTTTTTTTTAGAATTCAAAAATTTGTGTTATATGGAACAAAAATACCTGCAAGAGACAACAGACGAAGACTTCTCATCCCAAACAAATGCTGCAGTCCAAAATCTTGCACCTGCAATAAATGCATATATATATCTTGTCTTATTATTTTAAATCACTGTAAGAAAAAGTTAACTTCATGAAACTTTAACACGGAAAAAGTGGACAAATCAATAGTGGTTTTAGAGACTGATGCTGTTGTTAATTTGGTTTTTCAGACCTTCTTTTTTGCCTTATGATAACATCTTGCTTATTCATCACTAAAATGTAAGAACATCCCGTGTGTGATTGTTAAAGCTGGCTTGCTTTGTTCTATTTTGTGTTTTGTATTACCTGACAGCACCAGCGCAGATAAAGGCTTCTTAATGATGACATGGTGGACAGATATCCCAATCCTGTGTCAGTAATTCGCACACACCTGCAAGTAGAGTGAATACTCAACATTACCTTTGCAGTTTCATTACCTCTGGTGGTTTTAGTTTTCTATGCAAACATGGACGACTCATATAAGAACTATTCCATTAAAGAAATAAAAGCTCACAGCGGTAACTAAAATAATTTGAAACCCACAAAAGTGACAGTAGATAAATATTTGCTGAAAATCAACTGATGAAAATGAAACTAATAAAACTGAACTGAACAAAAGTGATGCTACCCTTAACTACATAGTTTGTTACACAACTTTTTTAACTGTCAGCAAGTGATTTCTGTAGGTCTCAGTGAGACTTGTGCACCTGTCGACAGGTATTCTGTTCCACTCCTCATCAGTAATCTGCTCCAGCTGCATGTTTCAGCCTCTTCCACAGATGTTTAACAGAATTTAGATCAGGGATCATAAAGAACCACTTCAGAATAGTCCGGTGTTTGGTTCTGATCCAGTCTTGGTGTTTTTATCTGTGTGTTTTGGTTGAAGGATCTGTGACCTGCGACTGACACCAAGGTTTCTGACACTCAGCTGCACATTTCACTCCAGAATGTCTCGACAGTATTCAGATTTCACTTCTTCTTCTTCTTTTTCTTATTATACATAAAATTAGGTTTTAAATAACAAGGAAATCTTCTACTTGACAATTAACATTGCACATTTGATGTAAAAGAGAGCTCCAAAGACGAGGGTTCTTTTCTACTGAAAGCTCTGAAGCTGATGTTAAACAGGCATGTGGATCAGATAGTGGGAGAAACAGAAGAAGATCTCAGAGTATGTGGGAAATTGACAATGTGCAGAAGATCACAAAGGTAGGACAAAGGTTATAAAGACCCTTAGAAAGTAGTAATACCTTAAAATCAATATAATACTTTATAAAAAAGTCAGCAGATAATGCTTTTTTATAAAGATATGTTCACAACTTATATCTATATCAGCAATAAGAACAGTCTTTAATCAGAAGTGCGCCAAGCAATGTCCTTTAGCTTGAAGCTGCCAAAGTTCCAAAGTCAACCAGAAACAGGAGTGTGTAACAAAGTATCCATCAGGTCGATTAGCAGAAAATGAAGGAATGTAAATATCCCCAACTAGAAGATTTAGCTGTCAAACATCCCAGCAACTCTTAGTGATGGTGCTTTCAGGGGCAGAAGTAAAACAGAGTCACCACAAGTTTTCATCCTGGCCTTTAGCACACAGTTATCAAACATATATAATAAACAATAGCTATTAATCATAAAGCGGTTGCTGAGGTTAGACCACATAACAGCCTAAATGTGTGTGAATGTGCAGAGTCGCGTTACAATGGCTCAAAGATTTTTGTTGACTGAAGACACACTTTGGAATGCTGAAACTTTTGGGATGTATTTATAAGAACAGGGAGGAAACAATGAAAAGCGTGACTGAATGACACTCTGTCCATTTTTGCGCTGGTGATATCTGAAAAATATTTTCGTATTTCACTGCTATCTTTGCTTGAAAATTGTACCCATTTAGAGGCAAGGTCCCGCCTTTCTCGCCTCTGATTGGCTAGAAGTGCTTTCACATGATTGGCTACTTTTTTGGGGGGAANAGTCCTGCTTTTTTTGCTTCTGATTGACTAGAAAACCTCTACAACAACTGCAACACGTCATCGCAAAATTAGAGAGTGCAAACTTTCAGCTCGTTTATCCATAGTTTATTTATTCCCACCATCAACATAAGTAAACCAAGTCCATCTAATAAGTGTTATTAATTCCCAAAGGGAAGTGAAATGTTGTTGTAGCTGTTCTTCTTCAGGGAGAACTGATGATCATGAAAAGACACCTCAGTATGATTCAAGTATTACTGATTTTAATGAACAGTATTTACAACACCTGACAGTTTATATGGACATCAAACAGTTTGTGTGTGTGTGAGAATGAGAGATAATATATGTTCCAGCTCGTCAGTAGAAAACAGACGAAAACTTAATAATAAAGAAACAGACAAACGAAACAATTGTGTTGCATTTTCTTATTTTTTGCTGTGTTGGTCACCGAGGGAAACACCATCAGAGACACACTGTGCTAAGGAGTGTGGTGCTGGTCTTCTTGGCAGTGCAGCACCACTTCCCACACTATCCTTCCCATAACAGAGAAAACTGTGAGAACACTTTTAGCCAATCAGATATGAAAAACAGCGCAAGCACTTCTAGCCAATCAGAGGCGAGAAAGGCGGGACCTTGCCTCTAAACGGGTACAATTCGCGAATTTGCGGGCAGGAAACAGTATACCTTGCTGTCATAGGCTAGTTTGTTAGCCAATCTGAGTCCAGCAAATTCAAATAATGAATATGAACGAGATGCTGAAGAAGCAGCCTGACGGAACGAGCCGGAAACATCCGAATTTTAATGCCGACAGGTTGAAAGGTCTGTTAATAAGTGTTTCCTGATGTTTTTAGATGTAAAATGTTTCATATTACTGGTTAATACTTAAGAAATAACCACAAAGTCCTGAAATTTGTATGAAATGACCTCTTTAAAGGACAGCTGCAATATGTATTCTGACTGAGTTTACGGTTTTATCCTGTATCTCTCGAACAATATGTAAGTCTCTGGTTTTAAACTGTGCTCAGCAGAATCCCACTCTGCTTCATTACAGATGTTTCTGCCGTGATTTTTTTTTTTTTATTTTGAGCCACTTTCAATTTGTACTGGGTCTTTGGAAATAAGAATATTTAACCAAATACTAAATATCATGACCAAAATCATGTATCTCTCTCCATAAATTATGTGAACTATTCCTTCCAAAACAGTTTTGTTAAAAGCATCTTAAAACAGATCTTAGGTATTTTTTATGTAGCATTTTTGTTAAAGTAAAGATCAAAGCACGTGGACATTATGTTACATAATAATTTCTGTAACATAAATCCACCTTTAAAATCATTATCTGAAGATGATTGTTAATTTTATTGCTTGAAGCAGTACTGAATAATTTTTCCGCAGCCGTGTCTCAGACAGCCGTTGCTCGAAGTGGTGTTCTGTAGAAATATGCTACCTGTTGAGATGTGCTAGATGTCTTGACTTCAATAAACAGATTTATCATTTATTGTTTCTTTTTTTTCCATAAATACATTTTACCTATCAAATAAATTCTCCCAGGACAGGAACACTAAATATGATGTTAATTTTACTCTCTTTGCATTGCCAGAGCGACAGGCAAATGTTTGGACACACCCAGAGGAGAAGGACCCAATGATGACCGATAAGGACCCAGAGGGCTTTTATATAGAAAATATCAGAGAAGATTAATAAAAATATGATTAAATAACTAACAGAACACATTCACCATAAACAAGAATACTGTATAAGCCTCTAATGAAATCTCATTATGAAATAAGTTGTCACTTTGTACTATCGCGGCATTTTTCTTTAGGGCAGCATAAATCATCAGAACACCACTTCCGGCTGAGACCCAAATTACGGCGGTTATTTAGTCTATTGTAAAGCCATCAGAGGATCCAGAGTGTCTAATATGAACATGGACATGTTTTTTGGTGAGTATCCACTTGGACAAGTTTCAAAACTGTAGCTTAAAGTTGTAAAAGTTATTTTGTACTGCTTTAACTGTAATGTTGCGTTCACACCGGCCACTTTGTCAATGTCAAGCAACGCTCATAACGCTCCAAGTTTGACGTTTGAAAGTTGAAGCTTGTAACACCTGCCAGTCAGAGCGCGTAGGCGTTAAAGCTCGTAACGCTTGACCGTTAAAAAGAGCACGTAGGCGGGGCTTCCTTTGTTATCGGATGTTCGGAGCTATGGTGGATCGTATAGAGAGAGTGGCTTGGCTTTATTTACTCCGTTTGTGGATACATCCCATTCTTCAGATGCGTTCTGAGTTTGACGAGTATAACCATTTGCTCCAGGAGCTTCATATGGATGAGGTTTGCTTCCAGCGCTACTTCCGTCTGTCCCGCGCCCTGTTTGAAAACTTCCTGCTTCATTCAGGTATGTAACTACAATGAGACGCTTTGATTGGTTGACATGCCACTTCAAGAGCGTCAAAAGTTCAGCTAGCTGAACTTTCTGCGTTTTGAGCTTTTCAAGCGTTTCAAGCTTCAACGCCTGAAACGCTAGAAAAGCTTGAAAAGTTGACGCTCATAACGCTCACAAAGCGACGCAGAGCCGTTGACGTCTGTCTGACGCCCGTCCACCATAGACTTTACATGTAAACTTGCCTCTTCTGACGTTGACAGTTGGGCCGGTGTGAACGCACCATAACTTTACAGTTTCACCAGAATCAAATCACAAAATCTCAAACAGCACTGACCTATCCAGCACCAGCTCCTCCAGTTTGTGTAGATCACATGCGATGTACTCCAGGGCCATGTCAGTGATCCGAGGGCACCAGGATAAGTCCAGGCTGCGGAGTTTACGGAGATTCTCAGCGACCAGCTCCACACCATCATCAGTGATCTTGGAGCAGCCTGAGAGGCTTAGGGCAGTCAGATTGGGAAGGCTGTGAACCATGTTTACCACTCCATGATTGGTGATTTCCCAGCAGGAGTGAAGCCGGAGAGTGTGGGTGGTGTAGCCCTATGAATGGATTTGAGCAATTTGGTTATGTAATTTAATAATTGTATAATTACAATGAAATGATTGGAAAGAAAACACAGTAGCTAGAGACTTCTTGTGATTAAACCACAGGATTATCTTTGACTTATTTTTTCATTAAAAACCATTTAACAGATAAACTGTGCATCCATTTTTATACCCATTAAATCCTGTTCAAGGTCATGGATTTGATGATTTACTTCAACCGTGCACACTCACTTACATCTAGGGCCAATTTTACCATTACTAATTAACCTAACATGCATTTTTTTTTGTCTGTGAGAGAGTATCCAGAGGAAGACCTGCGCAGAAAGTCATAAATCAAAGTGAAGATCTTCCTGTGAAAGAGCAGTGCTACTAGCTAAAACCTCAACAGAAATCACAGTAACTCCTCCTTTCGACTGAACGCGTTAGTGTCAGCACATAGTTTTGCTCGTGCAATCGTCCCTTCCCACTGGGGGCGCGTCAAACGTGTATCACTCGTGTAAATCCAGCTGGTCCCAGGAGACGAGATTTAATCAGTACACACAACAAAAAGCAGGGAGAAAGAAGACAAAATGTATCCAGAAGTTATGTGGTTTATTTTCACACCACCTACGATACATACCCATCACAGGTTCTGTATTTTTTCATAGTCTCTCAAACGGAAATCTGCACGTGTCCTTTTATTTTGAAACTTCCAGGTACTTTACGTTTTAAGAATGCCTGATTTCCTGTCTGGTCCAAACTAAACTGCTGAGCGTGACGCATTTTAGAAGCGTACTGCGTAAAAAATAGAACTGCAACGTAATGTCTGCGACACTACGCTTCTGAGATGCGTCTCATGCGCACTGCCTCGTGCCCAATGGAAACTGTCTCACTGACTTTAATGGCGGCTATCAGGTACATATTACACGTCACTAACTTTGTGTCTGTTGCGCTTTCAGTGGAAAGGAGAGGTAACTGCAAGTGGACAGGTTAACGTACCTGTTTTGCTGTAAAATAGGCCATGGCCGTGTCAGTGACATGGTAAGCCTGCAGGCTCAACTCTGATAGGTTGGGCAGGAGTTGGGAGATAGCAGCAATGGCGTCATCGGCCACATTGATACAGTCACTGACACTAAGTGAAGTTAGCCTTGCATTGAGACTGGACCACAGGCCAGCTTCCGTGAAGTCATTACAGCCTGACAGCTCAAGGTGCATCAGGCCTTGCATCTGCTCCAACATAACCTGCAAAATAAGTCAACACATTAATCATGAAATTCATACAGAAAAACATCAACGTATGTGAGGATGCAGAGGTTTTCAAAATTATTCATTAGGATGTTCCAAATTTTGGAATTTTAAAAGTCTCAGATTTTTTATTGGAACAAGTTAAACTGTATACACTCTTAAAACCGTCCTGTCACCCGAAATCAAATTTTCAGCGGTCTTGAAGGAGCTCCCACCATGATGGAAACTTTTTGTGGTAAACACATCAAGCTACTGATGCACTATTAGAAATAAACATGTTGCTGAAACCAGGTTTCAGGCTAAAAACAAAGCTATGGACATGCATCTATCTCTTCCTTAAGGGGGATGGTTTGGATCATGGTTACTTCCTGTCAGCCACTATCATTTTGGATCTCCCTTACATTTACTGTTTTCCCAAAATAAAATATTTCTATATTTTTCCCAACCTTTGCTGATCCAGTCTTTGATATCTTGCTTTTTGAAACATGTAGGGAATTAAAAATAATACAAGTATTAAGAATAGATGCTGAACATAATGCTATGTTGATTTTTTTTCCTTTCAGTTTTTATTCATATTTTACTATTTATTTTTTCAACAGAATTTGTGTCTTTGAAAGTAGCAACAAAATGGCAACCAACACATCAAAAAATTATAACAGGAAAAGCTAAACCACACAGCCAACAACAGCTTTCTCCATGGCAACCACTCACTCATCCCAGAATAGCAGCCAAGCCTACTAGGTAAAGAGAGCTATCAGAAAGGTTTTACCTAAACATTGTGTGTTTTGGTTCCTTTTAAGGAAATATGGTTGCATAAATCTGAGTTATTCAAAAATAAAAAAAGCAGAAAACATTTACGCTGTCTAATGTGCAGCAATACTGTACAGACTGTACAAAAAAGCACAGATCAGCAGAAGATAAAAACAGCTAAATGTTTAAACTCTTGTATTTGCAAAAATCTTTGCTTCATGATGGTACTAATCAAGAGCACTGGTACTTAAAAGTCAGTCTTTATATAACCACACTGTATATTTAATTAAGGTAGCAATATATCCACCATATTTACTGACAAATTGAACAACACTGTGAGTCTATCCAAGAAATGCACAATATTATGGAATAAATAAAACTCTACTTAAAGCGCTATTAAATAACTTTTCTGCAACCGTGTCTCAGACAGCCATTGCTTGAACTGGTGTTCTGTTGAAATATGCTACCTATTGAGATGTGCTTGCTATTCCTTCTGTGCATGTGCTGTTCCACAGTCTTAGGATGTTTATCAATGTCAAGGAACCTTGCCTTGATGCATTGGTCCTGCCCCGGTTGCCTAGGAGATACGTCATTAGGAATCGCGTTCCAATGTTCATGTGTTACGGAGGGATCTGTAATCGGGTTGCCTGCTGTTTAGCTAACCTACCAAGGATACACAGGACGTGCCTTGATGCCTTCCCTCGGTCACAAATTTCCCAGAATACATTGTGGTATTTTCAAAGAATGATAGTCGAGGAGCCGGCAGCAGCTACTTCAAAGGCAAATTTCCTGTTTAAATGTAAGTTAACTGATTGTTGCTATCGGACTTATATTCAAAATGTTTTGTTTAGATCCAAAGCAGTTATACGGTTGGTTAGTTGCTCTGTAGTTGCAGCTTCGGTGACTGGAAGGTATTAAGCGCTTGCGCATTTATTTTATTAACATTTCTAGTTCCATGGCTGAAGGAATGCTGCTACGCTACTATGCTACTACGATTGGCGGGATGTAAACAGTGCACGTGAGCAGGCAGCCACGGTCATGTGAGTTAAGTCTATTCCAATGTCCTTATAAGCAAGACGCCTCGTCTACCAAGGCACTGCCTCGGTAAGCAAGGTTCCTTGACACTGAGAAACACCCTTGACTTCAATAAACAGATTTATTGTTTATTTTACCTACACTAAATATGATGTTAATTTTACTTTCTTTGCATTGTCAGAGCGAGAGGCAAATGTTTGGACACACCCAGAGGAGAAGGACCCAACAATGGCTGATAAGGACCCAGAGGGCTTTTATATAGAAAATCTCATGAAGGATCATAAAAATACGATTAAATAATTAACAGGACACACTCACCATAAACAAGAATACTGTATAAACTTCCAATCACATCTCGTCATGAAATAAATTGTCAATTATGGCAGCATTTTTCAACAGGGCAGCATAAATCACCAGAACACCGTCATGGCTGCAACCCGGTGCAGTAAAGTTATTCAGTGTAATATAGAGGGACCAGAGGCGTCCAGAGTGTCTAATATGAAGCTGAACATGTTTTTTGGTGAGTATCCACTTAGACACGTTTCAAAACAGTAGCTTAAAGTTATTTTGAACTGCTTTAATCGTCTACAACATGTCCAGAATGCCACAGCTTGTTTACTAACAAATACCTGGAAGCATGATCATCTCTAAGCCTTTTTCAATCAAAATCAATCAATCAAAAATACTTTATTAATCCCCGAAGGGAAATTCAAGTGTTGTTGTAGCTCAGTTCTTTTTCAAGGAGCCATAGAGAGTTCTAGGTGTGGACAGGAAGGATCTCCTGTAGCGGTCTGTGCTGCAGCGGATTATGAAGAATTTTCTGACTGAAGACACTCTGTTGTTGAGTTACTGTGTTCTGAAGAGGACGATGAGGGTTTTCCATCATGTTCTTCATCCTCCTTTGGACAATCAACTCAAGAGACTCCAGTTCAGTCTCCAGGACAGAATCTGTCCTCCTTATCCATCTGTTCAGCCTCTTCATGTCACTTGCTCTGATGCTGCTTCCCCAACAGGTGACTGCAGATGTGATCAGCTGACAAACTCCTCTTCTTTTGCAGCTCCTCTTCAAATCTCTGTCTGCTCATATTGTTTGAAAGCCAGGCAGAGACACACTGGAGTTCAGGATATGTCCCTTTAGCCATGTCTCAGTAAAACACATGATGCTGCATTCCTGATACTCTGACTGGGTCTTCAACAGAGATTCAAGTTCATCCATTTTGTTAGCAAAGAGATCTCACATTTGTCAATATGACTGATGGAAGTGAAGGTTTAAACTTCCTCTTCCTCTCTCTTCACTCTGCTCCTGCTCTGCATCAACATCTTCTTCTTTTGAGCTCCTCAGGGATCCAGAGTTTCAATTTCAGGATAATTTCAGCCTTAAAAATGTCAGTTAGCTGCTCTTTCTTGTAAACAAGTCTCTTGTTGCCATGGTTACCATAACAAGTGGCAAAAAAGTGACAAATCAAGCAAAAAACTCAATCAGCACAGCACCCAAGTCAGAAGGAAAGTATTTAGAAAATATTTCCAGAAGAAAAAACTAGCAAGAAATACTCAAAAAGAGCAAAAAAATGCTAGCAAGTGCTAGCTAAGTCACAGAGCTACTCCAACAAGCAGCCACCAGTTGTAGCGCTATTCTGGAATGAACCCCCCACACACTGGCTCCCGGTAGACTACAGAATCTGATTTAAAATTTTTTACATTTTTTTTTACTTGCTCCTTCTAATTTGTGTGACTTTTTAGGTTTTTACCAGCCTAGCAGAGCTCTACTCTCTGCTGGACAACATGTGCCAGAAGTCCCTTGGAAGGGGTCAAAAACATGGGGAGAGGGCTGTTTTGCAGCTGCCGGTCCCAGATTATGGAACGTTCTACCCGAAGAGCTTTGTAAAATCTCTGATTTGCCACATTTTAAATCAGACCTCAAGACCCACTTATTTCAGTTGGCATTTGGCTCTTAAGGGTCTGTTCTCCCCTCATTCCATTTTTTGTATTTTACAGTTTTTTTAATCATTTTTAATTGTTTGAATTTTGATGTGTTAGTGGTTACTCTCGCATTATGGATTTTATCTTGTTTATTTTAAAGAACTGTGAAGGAATTTGGTCAACCCTGGTCGTGGAAATGATCTTTACAAATAACAATAAAAAATAGTGGCTTATACAACAAATGTGCATTTATTCTAACAGCTAAAACAATGGAAGCAAACAGTAAATGGCTGACACAAACGGGAGTGATGAACAACTGAAAAGAGTGTGTGAAACGCAGAGCAGCAGAGTGAGGCGTGCGCCATATGTTGTGGTTAGTATGAGCATTTACACAGGAAAACAAGTAAAAGACCTTAAAACAACATCAAAATATGATAGTATTTACTCAATACAAAAACATATGTTAATAGTTAAAAGGATCTAATCTCTGCTGTTTCTCAGGGATAATTCTCAACCACTAACCTCAGTCTTTACAAACACATCTGAACTTACCTCCAAACCAGCGTCTGTGATGGTAGACCTCTTGAGGCTCAGAGACCGAACACCCTTCTTGGATAGTGGGTAGTTGTCAATGAACTCACAAATGTCAAGGTCTGAGACTCCCACTAAACAGAAAGACTGGAAGCCACGTAGAGCAAAGGCCTGCAGACTGACAAACTCCTTCTCTCCAGTGGGCAGTATGTTGTATAGCTCCTTGGCATGCAAGATGGGTGTTACACCCTCCCAGAACTTTGGCTGGTACAGCACCTTTCGCCATGTTTTGCATACCTGGGCAAGGACACATTTTTCAGCTGTGGTGAAGTACCAGAGTAGTCGGTTAAGAAGTTTCTCATCCAGGACAAGCTGACGCTCCAGCAGCAAGGGTTTAGGTAGGGTGAGAGGGGGAAGCTGGCGAAGAGATGGCTTCATGCCAACCAGTGGCTTTCCAGGTTCCAGGTCAGAGGTCAGAAGAGGAGCTGCTGCGTGAGGCATGCCAGGGCCATCTAGATGATGGTGGTGATGATGGTATGGAAGAGAGGACGGTGGAGGAGGTAAGATAGAAGGTACAGAAGAGGATTGACAAAGGCGATTCTTAGCAGCGGGCGTCCCCTTGGTGATGCTCGCACTGCCCAGGCCGTTTGGCTGGCTGGAGGGTAACTTCACCATACCGTTGCGAGTCACGCAAGGAGACTTCAGCTCACTAGGGGTGGACATGTTCAACATTGGGAACCTGGTGAATAAAAGCAAACACAAAAGTATGCTGTTACAAATTAAATACATGGAAATGTAAGTAATTTTAATAACTAGGAACTACAAGCACATTAAACAATTCTGTTCAATCATCATCAGCAATTACAGAATAACATGGAACTCGAAACTAAACTACAGAGACTCATCCCACAGTTATGTACAGAAGCCCATTTGTGAAGTCTTCCTGGGTCAAGAAATGTCCTGCTTAGTCCAAATATCCAATCAACACTTTGTTGCTGTTTTCTAACACATCAATACTAACACTAAAGGACTGATCAGTGCTGCAGACTGGTGAGTTGTTGCTCAGCTGTTGTAAATCCAGCTTCACTGTGACTGAAGCAAAAAACAAAATCATAGTCACAGAAAGTCTGTCCAGATCCTTTTTATAGCTTAAATGTTCTAAGACACAGAACAGTGTGTTCATTAATGAAATAAAGAATTATGTATAGTCTAACCTTTCTTTATAAACTGTCAGTAAAATTGATTTTTTTTTTCTGTTTTACTTGTTTGTGAGAATATTTTGTGTTGAAATGTTTTCACTAATCTACAATGTATCACTTTGGCACTCTTTAGACTTGACTGAGTCCCTCATGATCACAGGGTTTTCACAAAAAATTGACAAATCATTTGCAATTTACCAATGTAAAAAATACTGAAACCCCTTGAAAATCTAAATTAACTGCTGAGTTGAAAGAATGGAAAGTCAATAAATTCCATGTTCCTGCGAGTAAGTGGACTTACAGTAGCATTCGATTCACCTACAGTTGCTTTAAAAAATTGCCAAGGAGAAACAACTGTTGGGTACTGTATGTGACGTCACACTACAGGAAGATGCTGTTTGCTTTGACTGAATACACACAGTCCTTGAAGTCATTGCAGACAGATGGGGAGCCTAAGTCACGCCCTACTATTTCTGGTCCATGGGTCCCCTACTGCCAAAAAAAAATGAATGAGAGTCAGTGGAGCGATAAAAGTTATTTTCTGATCCAGTTTGAAATGCACCATGGATCGAACATATGATGTCCATGAATTGTAAAGACAAGGTTTGATACGGAGAAAGCGATCATTTTCGACACGCGGCAAAAGTAATTTTAGGTTTTATGTAAAAACATGTAGCGGACTACAACAGCTGGTCTTGCCAAATTGACGTCACCAAACCACTCAATGAGACGAAGCGGAAGACGAAACATGGCTGTGAGTTTAGCGAGCTTCACATAAATCATGTGGAAAGTGAAAAGACGGAGATTCTGTGGTGATGTCATATATGCCACCACCAATTTGTAGTCATTTTAATTGTGAACTTTTAAAAGCAAATACCTCAGAAGTCACATGATAAAGACAGTCGAAACTCGCATCGTTAATTATCATTTAAATTGAGGTACAACATATGTGTGATTCAAGATGAAAGACAAAGCGGACCAGAAAATAGCTTTTATCGTTCCATTGACTTCCATTCATTATTTTTTCGGCCAGGGGACCCATGGGCCGACTGGAAAGGGGAGGAGACTTAAGCTCCCCATACTTCTGAGAAATTGATCTGGTTAGTGAAGTAGTAGAGGGTGTTGTTAATCAGCATCACCTGTTTTGGTGTTGATGAAACTGAGAACAGGTGCAATGAAGGGACAACAATGAGACAATCTGCTCTTTTATACGTACACAGAGAAACAGGATGAGTCCTGGTGAAGCCCTATAAAGGACCAGTAGACCATTTCATATTTCCTCTCTCTATGTTTTAGTCTCTGTTATTTGGTTTCTATCTGGTTGATCTGTTGCCCTCATGTCCTCCGTTCCTCGGTAACTCGCTCTGGTTTGCCCTCACCTGTTTCCTATCATCCCGATTAGTTTCCTCGCTCCTGTTTCCCAGCTGCAGTCAACCCACCCTTAGCATATACTTCACTCTCTGTCTCAAATAGTTTTTCAGATCCTAAGGTCAATTGTCCCATGTCTTGCCTTCGTGTCTCCAGTTTCCTGTTTGCAGATACCTTGTTTAGTGTCCACATCAGCTTTTTCTTTTCATTAAGACTATTTATTTTAACATATTTTTGAGTTTCCTGCATTTGCTGTTAACATTCCAAATGACACACAGGAAAAAAACAGTTTTGCTTCTCATATTTTTCCTGCAGTAAGAATAACTTTTCCAGGATGTGAATCCTGTGTTAAATGCTTAAATTCAGTATTTATTATCTTAAAATCGGATCCACCTAATCATTAGAAAGGCATAAAAAGAAAAATAGAAGTGACTCCTTTTAGATGAAACATTTGGTATTTGATTGGAAACCAGATGGCGAACAAAAGAGTCAAACATTTGAAACCATTATCATCCTGCTCCTGAATACAAAGCTGCTCTTTTGTTTCTCTCACCAGAGCTGGACAAAGTATCAGAGTGAAAAGACAACATAGTGTAAATGAATGCTGGCCTCATCGAGCCTGTTCTGTGTGACCTCACTGTATCAGTAGCAGGAGTACAGCTCACAGGCTCAAACCACTCAGTTATATAACCTGCTGACTATGGGCCTACACACACACACACACACACACACACAATCATACCATCTACACTATGGTCTCCTGCTACATACAAGTAATCAAAGAAGTTATTAAAAGCCGTCCACTTTACACGAAAGTCACGCAGTATAAAACGTTTAAACATTTTGAAATATTTATGGTTCCTTCACAGATAAAGACAGACTCTCCCTCTGCTGTAGCATAAACAAGGTTCATCCATTACATAATACAGCAGCTAAAGCAGGCACCATGAACTGTTCCAACAACAGCAGGCATTTCACAACAACGCCATGGTAGTTCTTTACAGAACACATGAGGAAAACACGGGATGCTCAGAAATAAAAGCTAAAGTAATAAATATACACCACTCTTTGTATGTTATGTTTCATTGGTCTTCTCATCAGGCAGGAGAACACTGCAGCATCTGTTGGCTCAGTTGTCAGGAATTCATATCAAGATATCCTGATATTAAACTCTCACTTCAAAAAATTCAGACTAATGACGCAGGAAAACGCTTTTCCATGAAAAACTGGGTTATTGGTCTTTCTCAAGAGGAAAGTAACTTCTTGAGATGAAATGTAGTTGAAGGGAAAAGTGGGTTTATGTGATTATTTGTGGACTAAAGTTTTAAATAAAAAAAGCTGTAAATTATTCTTAGCAGCTTCAGTTTGTCCTGTGAATTGAGATCAAACATATCCTTGATAGTTGCTGGAATTCTGCTGAAGTCCAAAAAAAAAATCAATTTTAACAGGCCTTCACGCTCGGGCTGTTCTGGATTACACTGTGCAAGAACATCATGATTATAAACATTTAATTCTATCACTATTTGTGTTCAGTTTTATTTCTTAGTTTTATTTTTGTGTTTAGACTGCACGGCGGCATGGTTGCCTGGCAACGAGAAGGTCCTGGGTTTGAATCCGGGCTGAGAACTTTGGAGTTTGCATGTTCTCTCCCACAGACCAAAAACATGCGTGTAGGTTAACTGACAACTCTAAATTGTTTAGTTTAGTTTAGTTTAGTTTAGTTTAGTTTAGTTTAGTTTAGTTTAGTTTAGTTTAGTTTAGTTTAGTTTAGTTTAGTTTAGTTTAGTTTAGTTTAGTTTAGTTATTTCAGTCAATATTTTCACACAAACACACTTGACTTCAAACTTAAACAATGAAACAGTGACTGAAAGGGGTCTTGGATGAAGTGAAACACTTATCCAAGGCCAAACCCTGTTTCTAATTTCAATTTACAGCACCAGCTTACAGTTGTCAAGATGAGAATAAGCTATAATAATAACAACAACAACAACAACAACAATAATAATAATAATTACGGTAGTATCATTTGTTACAAGGAAAATTAGCAATAATCACACTTACATTACATCAAGATAATTAAATCAGATCAATCAATTGCATAGAAAATGAATAAAAACAAACAAAAAAACTACCAGGGTACACTGTACACAATAAGTTTATGTCGGATTTATTTCTTGTGCTACATAACTACTAAATACATTAAAGAGACATAAGGCAAGATTTGTGAAAAACTACACATGCATTTCCAGTTTATTCAATGCTAATGGGTCATGAAGCATTAAAAACCCAAAATAACGAGGCCATCCGCATATATGTCTGTTGCCTTGGAAACGCTGTGTGCTACATAATGCGCTGCAGTTCGACGTCCGAATTTCCCGCGCAGTTGTAGGGATGTGACGTAAACTGACGCTGCATGCGCGTTGCCGACAGCTCTTGAACAGGAAGAACATGGCCGCCGTGGACTTGGATTCAAACACTGAAGGTATACTTATGGATGTTTCTGCAGCCAGCAAACGACCTGCATCCACTCTCACCCCCCAAAAAAGTGGCACCACGAAGAAAAAAAAGACTTTATCAGCGGCATCTCGTGAGTCTAAAAAAAAATATGGCCGAAGCCGGGCAGGCACCCGCATAAATATTGGATATGCGTTTGGTTCATGGAGGGAACTTCAGCTGCATTTGGGAGTGAAAACGGATGCTGACATGGCTCATTTCCTTGTGACCAGGTGAGAAAACATTATAGGTTGTGTTTAGAGCCTGATACAGTATGAAAATGATGAGATCAAATCAAATAACAGAGTGGAGAGACCTGACGTGAAGTATGTTAGCCTCCCCGGTGCAGTGCTGTAAAGACGAACAGTCTGTAAAGTGTCTGTGCGCGCTCCCGTGCCGGCTTGGCTGGTGGCTGCAGTTAGCCACAGCGCCTGTCGAGGCAGCACTGAGTCAGATTTTGTAAAGCTGCCTTAAGTTCCTTTAAATTTAAACTTTTTTTTTTATATGTTTAAAGTTGTGGAGTTTTTTATGGCATCATTTAGATTATTCCATACATGTATTCCTCTGACTGAGACACATCTTCCTTTTGTGTTTTTTCTGAATACATTTTTCTGATAAACATGGGTTCCTATTAAATTATAACCAGTCTCTCTAGGTTTAAACCTTCCCTGAATACATTCAGGGAGCTTATGATTATGGACCTTATACATAACCACTGCTGTACTAAGATCAACCAAGTCATTTAATTTTAATATTTTTAATTTGATAAACAAAGGATTTGTCGAGGCATAATAATCTGCATAACTTATTATTCTAACCACTTTTTTTGCAAATTAAATATAGGTTGAATTGCACTTTTATAGTTATTCCCCCAAAGTTCAACACCATAATTTAGATATGGTTGAATGAGGGCATTATATAATAAACTGAGTGATTTTTGATTTACAACTTCCTTAATTCTGCACAATATACCAATTGTTTTTGATACTTTTGTTTTTACATAATTTATATGCTCTTTCCAATCTAGTCTTTCATCAACATACACTCCCAAAAATATTGTATATTTCACCCTCTCAATTTCCATTTCAGAGACTTTTAATTTTGTTGAGTTATCAATTCTCTTATTACCAAATATAATATATTTGGTTTTAGTCACATTCATCGTTAATTTATTATAATCGAACCATTGTTTTAATAATGCCAGTTCTTTTCCAACTGTATGCAATAATTGTTTAATATTTTGTCCTGAGCAATATAGGCTGATGTCATCAGCAAACAGAATATACTGCATGTTATCAAGTACTTGACAAATGTCATTAATATACAGAATGAATAATTTTGGACCCAAAACAGAGCCCTGTGGGACTCCATGGGTTATACTATGTTTTTCAGATCTGACATTATTAAATTGTACATATTGTTGTCTCCCACTAAGATACTTTTTTAACCACTCACATGCGACTCCTCTGAAACCATATCTCTGCATTTATAATATGAGTAACTGATTATTAATGGTCTAGAAGGCCTCATTTAGGTCTATAAAGACAGCAACAGTGTTTTCCCAATTATCTGTTGCAGTTGTGATTCCCTCCACCAGATCTATGACTGCCATAAAGGTTGACCTATTGGCCCTAAAACCAAACTGCCGATCGTTAATTATATTGTGCTTATTTAAAAATTCATTCATTCTTGTATCAAACAGCTTTTCCAGGATTTTCCAGAATTGAGAAAGTAAGGAAACTGGTCTGTAGTTTGTTAGTTTCTGTTTGTCACCACTTTTGAAGATTGGTATTACTTTAGAAATTTTCATAGCTATTGGGAAGATCCCAGTTTGAAAGGACAGGTTAAAAATGTGTGTTAAGGGTGTTACAATACTATCAATAATCTCCTTTACCAGCATCATGTCAAAATCAGAATTATCAGTGGACTTCTTACTCTTAAATCTATTTACATTTTTTATTATTTCAGTATCATCTACACCTCTGATAAAAAAAATCTATTTATGTTATTTTGAATATTGCTTAAATTGGCCCTAGGTGAGTTTGTGAATTGTATTGTCTATATGTGGCCCGGTGATGGACTGGTAACCTGTCCAGGTGCGTCCCTGCCTCTCACCCAATGACACTGAGACACTGAGTAGGAACAAGCAGGTATAAATATATTTACTGGCTGACTATTTCTGTGTTTAAATGACATCAAACCTTATGAAATTGACTGAAACTGTGACCCCCGTGGCCACATTCCGAATTACATGAAGCAGACCATCGTGCCTGTCTAACTCTCACTCAGCCATTTTTTATACCTGCTTAATCTTGTTCAGGGTCAAGGTGAGGCTGGTGTCTATCTCCAAGAGTTACCAGGAGAGAGGCAGCGTTACATCCTAAACAGATCATTGGTCTATCACAGAACTAACACGGCATGCACACGCTCACCTAAAGTCAGTTTAGAATCATGATGCATGTTTTAAGGCTGTGGGAAGAAACTGGAGAATCCAGGAGGAAAACATACAGAAAGGCTTCAGATTCAACCACAAGATCTTCTTGCTGCAAGGCAACAACATCAGCTGTTATATCGCTGACCTACAGGTAAACCTGATGGAGAATGATGTCGACATTTAAGTTTAATTGATGCTTTTTACCATAAATATTTTAAAAACTCCTTTGCAGCTGTCACTCAATTTCATGGATCTTTACATAATCAAATGAAAATAAAAGTTATTCTTAAAGAGTAATGTTTAAAAAAATTCCACAACCTTTTGTAAGACCCTAAAAATGAAATGATCACATTTAAAAATTGTCTAAGCAATAAATATTAATTTTTACGAGGTGATTGAAGTCACAGTAAAAAAGATAAAGACTACCTCAGATGAATAACCACTACTGACAGCACACCACATCATCATAAATTTAATGAAAGCTAAGCCCAAGTACAAAAACAGAGAATAAAAATCAGACTCCTCCCTCACCACTTTTATGGGAATTAAGAATGTAAGTAGCCGTCAACTTCTGATGATCAAATGCATCGATTAATGGACGATCAATAAATGTGAGCACCTCTTTGATTACTGTGGTCAGTTTGCTGGCCTGGAGCATACAGGTGTGTGTTGACACATTGCCAAGGAGGAGTGACATTAGCCTTAAATACAGAGAAACAACTGCTTCTGTCCATCAGTCTGGGAAGGTTTGAAGGTCATTTACAAACTATTTGGAGTCCATCATTCTGCAGAGAGAAAGATTAACGAGTGGAAAAGATTTGATGCCAATCTTCTCAGGAGTGGACGTCCAGAACAATTACTGCTTAGAAAGAGAGTGAGATGAAGCTACATCTCAGTCTGTACATGTTTAAAATACTATATCATGCAAAATCAACTTTTTGGAGCTTTTAACCATGTTAAATGCTATTTCCTTATTAAGCCCCCCTTATTAAGTCCACATCAGTGCATAGTAATATCACAGAGTGTGTTTTCAAATTCAACAGTTGTGACATGACACTATGTGCAAACAGGTAGCAGTGGACAAGTAAGTAAAATTAAGATTTTTTTAATGGAAAAAGCTTTTACATGGGCTTGAACGCATGAAAATCCTACTATGCACTGAGAAACAGAGAGCTACGTATACAGTAGAAGTATATTGCTGATATGTATGATTACAGATTATAAGCAGCTATAACAGGAAACTGAGGACAAGACCAAGGCAGTAATAAACTATAGCTAAAATCAAAGGAAAACACTAAATAGAAACAAAAGAGCAACGACAAGCAGAAGACAAAGACTCAAACTACATGGAAAAACACAACAAGGTTCTGAGAAAAAAAGGAAAAGCTACAACTGAAAGGAAGATTACATGAAAACATCTGACAGAATCAAAAGCACAATAACCAAGAAAAAACAAACTACAGCTGTATAAAAATTACCCTAACTGAAAAAAGGGTGAAAACTACTGAGGACCACCGATGGAAAGTCAGATCATTTGTATATACCTGAAGAAAAAGATCATGACAAACTAAGGAATAACCATCAGACATCAAAAACCCAAGAGAACTCCAAAACACAATCTAGAAATGCCAACCTATGTAAATGTTCAGGTACATAAAGGCACATAATGACCAGTAGTAAATTACATCCTTTTAGACCTTATAGCAGTGGACATCCCCTTAGGATGTAGAACAAAATCTAGACTATATAACTACTATAGACTATAACTACTCACAGAATAACTGAAACATGAAAAAGAAGAATTGAAATAAGGAAATTTTACTTAAGAAAACCTGATTGTTCATTCTAAAATATCAATTAATTTTAGATATATAAACAGAATGTAGCAGTTTTCTCAGCTGCCATTGCAACTAAGAATCAATAGTTATCATGCACATAGCCGGACTAAGGTACGAGGGTCCGGTAGCAGACAACAGTCTCAGGCCCCACCACTTTTAGGCCTCTACCCAAACCTTACCACCTAACCCCAACCTTGACCCTAATTTAAACAAAAGTTAAATACAAACTTGAAATGTTAAAATACTGTTTGTTTTCCTTCGCTCATAATAAAACCTAAACCAGGAGGACTTATGATCATTGTGACCTCAAAGTGGTGTTGAGAGTCTGCAGTGATACATCAACTTAGGCCAGGGGTGTCCATCTCCAGGTCTCGAGGGCCAATATCCTGCATGTTTTAGATGTGTTCCTGCTTAAACACACCTGATTCAGATGAACAGGTCATTAACAGGCTTCTGCTGGATTTGCTGAGGCGTTGCAAACTGGAATCTGGTGTGTTGAAACAGGAAAGTATCTAAAACATGCAGGATAGTGGCTCTCGAGGCATGAATCTGGACACTCTTGATTAGGGTCTCCGGTCCCACAGGGGGGCCCGAATATCCAACTACAACAATCTGATAAATGGTTTAATCTTGTGTTTCTCAATCCTGATTCCAACGACTCACTGTCCTTCTTGTTAGATGATTCACTCACTGTTTCAGCACACCTGATTCCAATTAATGGCTGATTAACTTGACTAATGCGATAACATACAACAGGTGTGTTAAGCAGGAAAAAATGTACAAACATGACAGACAGTGGGCCTAAAGACCGGGATTAGGAAATACCTGTCCACTCTACATTAGTTGCAATGATACTAAAACATATCTACTCTGTGTGCTGATTTTATGCACATGGCCAGTTGTCCATAGTTGTTTAAGCTTAATATTGTCCCTCCTTTTTGACATGGCCGCAACTGCAATGACAAAATGTCCACAGTATTCACAACAATTACCATTTAAAGCACATAGGGACCCCGCCCCCCCAAACACACACACACACACACACACACACACACAAAATGTATTTAATTCTGTTGATCAATCTGTTCACTTGTTTGTCATCTGGTTTTATTGTGACATAGAACAGGAAATGTTTCCGTTGGACTGATTGCTGTGCAGCATACAGCTGTTTGTTGTTCATTGTTTCACCTTTTATGTAGGCCAGGAAGTGGTGACGGAAATTTCACAGGACTTTTAAAAGTCATAAAAAGATTGTGAAAGTGTTTGTACCCTTTTCCAAAAGGTGTTTGATAATCATCTAAGATAGGATTATATTCATTTCAGGGATTTTCCTGTTCGGTATTTTACAGAATCAATTTTAAAACTAAAAAAAGTTAAAAATTACACTCTTTTTTCTTAAATACTATTTATTTAACAAAAGTGACTGCACTGATTTGATATTCGTTGAAAAGATATGCATGATGTGAGGCTTTCCCACTGACTGACTGCATTTTGTTGAATGAGATCGAGCCTGGATGATATAAAGACATGTAAGTGGTTTTGTGGTGCTGAATGGGAGATGGGCTTGACTGACAGAGAGGCCCCCTAATGAAAGTCTGTTTAGGGCCCGATACAAGCTCGGGCCTGCTTGGACCATGCACATCACAAAATGTGCAGAAGAATTGGGATTCCTGGAAAAGCTAATTAAAACTTCCATTTATTCAGTGTGATTAAAATGAGCAAAACTGAGTCTATGCAGGTTTATGAAAATCCCAGAAACTCCAGCAAAAGGAAAAGAACCAGCTGGTGTCTGTACTTCCTTCTAAATAATCCGATTACTTTTGGCACCTTGATACTTCATAACTGTCACAATGTTCAGACGTAAATCAGCTCAAATATCAAAACAGTCCACATTCTGACATCATAAAGTCAAAAGAACAGTAAACTGATGGTTAAAAGAAGAGCCATTTCACTCATTGTAAAAGGTATTTTGACCTGAATTTGTCACTAAAACCTCCTAAGACTGTCATATGTGTCCTTTAGGCTTTATTACTGGGCATTTTGGGGTTCTTTTTGCTCACACCATGAAAAACAAGTACTGAGTTCGCCTGTTAGCTTGTAAATGTGCCCCTACATTGTGCTGTATGGAAAAGAAAGCCGAATCATGCCCAACCCTTTACAACCCTTGATTCTAGATAACAGACAAAAACACCTGACATGATAAAAACACAGGAAAAAGAAACATCCAGCTGTGTGTTTGGTTTCTTCTTTTTCAACGAGCCTTTCAAATATCAACTGCCATTCTTCTAAACCCCAACTGTCATTTACGGCATCCACAGCATCATTCTCCTTTTTCAGCTGTTACGTAATTAATAATATACATCTATAATTTATTAATTATTGGGTTTAAAGTCACATTTTCAGTTGTGAAGCATAACATTTTCCAATGACATGAATAAAAAGATATAAGAACATTTTCATCGGATGTTAAGAAAAGTTCTAAATTGATGAAAAATCACAAAATATCTTTGGGTGTGTTAAACACACTCCTTCTTGCTACATTGTAATTTTGAATCAAAACAACCCCATGCCTGATCAACAAATGTTTTTTTTTCTGGATGTCCAAACTGTGTCTCTAAACTGTAAAATTTGGATTTAAAAGAATAAGTTTTAGAGGATCAAACACTGAGATCCATGTGTAACCTACAAACGCTTTTGTGGATTTTTAGAATATGAATTTCTGAGTCACATACACCTCCATGATACTTACAAATTGTTTTTGCATTTGCATTTTGAATGGAAGAGTTTTCAAAACATTCTCAGTTAAGTTTCAACAAGAGACTGAGTTAATCAAGATTCACGAATTCACTGTTTTATAATTTACTGCCACCTGTCACCACAAAGCTTCTTCTTCTTTTTTTTTTAACCCAAGAGGTAATCCTACAACTTTCACTCTGAAGCTGTATGAAACCTTCACACGGGCTCCTGATGGGACTGAAGGAGCTGAAGCGCCTCATGGGGCCTCACGGTAGCTGGATGAGACCGGAGATGGAACCAGAGAAAACACCAATGTATTTTAATGACTGAAACGAACAGAATTTCTATGAGAAGTTACTAAAGAAAGGGGTTGCGTCACTGTCAGACGCTGACGTCATTGTGTTTGTTAATAATACGCAGCTCAATGCGGCTGATCGGCAGTTACCCAAAGGCCCTAACGTGTCTCTACACAAAGAACCGTAACACCCTGTGCAGTTCCCCCCACATCAGCCCGGTTCCTCTGCGTTCTCCTCCGCCTCGTCCGAGCCGCAGGAGCCGCAGTGTGGATGGTGCCATCAGACAGCACCATCCATCACGCGCACACACACTCACGCTCCACATCGGACGCATCCTTTCTCGTCCGGCCTTTTTTTTTTCGCAGCATCCTACCTTTCAGATGAGAATTCACTCGGACATTAATCCATGATCAACACGCTGTTTTCTGCCTCTCGATCGCGTTTCCCAACGCCGCAGCGCAGAAAAGGGGCGAGGAAGAGAAATAGTGCGAGGCGGACCCGCGTCCTATCGGTGAGCCAGAGATGCGCCTGCCGAGCCCATAGACGCACGATGATCCGAAATCAGGATCAGTCAAACTGTGTGTGTGTTGGGA
This sequence comes from Pachypanchax playfairii, assembly GCA_006937955.1. Classification (NCBI taxonomy): domain Eukaryota; kingdom Metazoa; phylum Chordata; class Actinopteri; order Cyprinodontiformes; family Aplocheilidae; genus Pachypanchax; species Pachypanchax playfairii. The sequence continues at coordinate 236,281 of SSNP01000018.1, read as the reverse complement.
GGTGGTGGTGGGGGGGAGAGACGGGGGTGAAGGGGGTAGGGTGGGTAGGGGGGTTCTGATATTTAGTCTTTCTCCGCGAAGCCCTCCAACGCAAAGCAAAAGCCTTGCTCTGTTATGTTTTCGAGCGCCTAGTCCTCCATAACAGAGTGGCCCTTTCTGTTCCGTAATTTCTCCTTCTCGCACGCATGCACACGCACGCGCGCACACATACACACGCAAAGCGGAGCGGCTCTTTTATTTAAAGGGATAGGACAGTTAAAGTGGAGCGATGCTGTCTGCTTCTTATGCAACCTCCGCAGCAACTTCTGTTTCTCCAACACAACATAAACAATGAAACACACACCTTTACCTGCACATACAGGTGTGAGCGTGAAAGGGAGAGCACAGCAGTGTGCCACTAAGAACACCAGAGCTTGAGTTGTTAGCCTCTTTGTTTGTTTTTTCAGAGAAATAAAGAGTAAAGCAAGAGAAAATGAGTGTCCTTGACCAAAAGACTCTCCTCGTGTGGATTTTTAGACTCAGTAAACTCAAAGCCTACTTCATCACCACATAATAATAATAATAATAATAATAATAATTGAAAGCAGATTTCTGTTAAAGTAAAATAACGTTTTCAAATATATTAGCCTAATTAGCTCCATCAAACAGGTATCTTTAGATGTGTTTGTAGCTGTGAAGTAAAATAGACCAGAGTCTTCAAATCATAGTACATTTGGCCAGAAGGCTCCATCAACAACTTAATGTCAGTTTAATGTTTGTTTTACATGTTTCAAATGTATGTAAAGTAACACAGTAAGTCACAGCGAAAATGGCTCAATCCAAAAGGAGAAGAAAAGAAAAGTGTGAAAAGCTTTGGTAGAATTAAAGGTCTAGAATGTATGGATTTCTCCCACTGCCTTTCATGTCAAAATGTGGAAAGGGAAACATTCTGATGAAAACACTCAAACAGCAAAAATCCCACAACTATGACATTCAAACAAAGTTTGGTGTTCTCAGTCAGTCATATTTCTAGCATGTTAGTACCAAAAACCTAAGGTGTTTGACAAGATTTCCTCATCTGTCTGATTCCTTCTGCACATGTGCCGTTCCACAGTCTTGACTTCAATAAACAGATTTATTGTTTATTTTTTGTTTCTATATTTTTCCATAAATATCACCTATGAAATAAATTCTCCCAGGACAGGAACACTAAATATGATGTTATTTTTACTTTCTTTGCATTGTCAGAGCGACAGGTGAATGTTTGGACTCAACCAGAGGAGAAGGACCCAACAATGGCCGCCAAGGACCCAGAGGGCTTTTATATATAAAATATCAGAGAAGGATCTTAAAAATATACTTAAATAATTAACAGGACACACTTGCCATAAACAAGAATACTGTATAAACTTCCAACGAAATCTCGTTATGAAATAAGTTGTCAATTTGAACTATGGCGGCATTTTTCATCAGAGCAGCATAAATCGTCAGGACACCACTTCCGGCTGAGACCCAAATTACTGAAGATTTTTAAGTGTAATATAGGGGGATTAGAAGCATCCAGAGTGATGTCAAATATGAAGCTGAACATGTTTTTCAGTGAGTATCCACTTAGACAAGTTTCAAAACTGTAGCTTCAAATTTTAAGTTATTTCTGCAGAAAGCCCTTTGGATGGCAATGACCAGATACAGTAACAGATTCTGTAATGAAACTTGTTATTTCTTATCCGAATGTGTGACATCACAGTGAACTATACACCCCTAAAGAATTATTAGGAACATCATACTAATACAATGTTTGACCCCCTTTCACCTTCAGAACTGCCTTAATTCTACGTGGCATTGATTCAACAAGGTGCTGAAAGCATTCTTTAGAAATGTTGGTCCATATTGATAGGATAGCATTTTGCAGTTGATGGAGATTTGTGGGATGTACATCCAGGGCATGAAGCTCCCGTTCCACCACATCCCAAAGATGCTCTATCAGGTTGAGATCTGGTGACTGTGGGGGCCATTGTAGTACAGTGAACTCATTGTCATGTTCAAGAAACCAATTCTAAATGATTTGAGCTTTATCACATGGTGCATTATCCTGCTGGAAGTAGCCATCAGAGGATGGGGACATGGTGGTCATGAAGGGATGGACATGGTCATAAACAATGCTCAGGTAGCTCGTGGCATTTAAACGATGCCCAATTGGCACTAAGGGGCCTGAAGTGTGCCAAGAAAACATCCCCCACACCATGACACCACCACCACCAGCCTGCACAGTGGTAACAAGGCATGATGGATCCATGTTCTCATTCTGTTTACACCAAATTCTGACTCTACCATTTGAATGTCTCAACAGAAATCGAGACTCATCAGACCAGGGAACATTTTTACAGTCTTCAGCTGTCCAATTTTGGTGAGCTTGTTCAAATTGTAGCCTCTTTTTCCTATTTGTAGTGGAGATGAGTGGTACCCGGTGGGGTCTTCTGCTGTTGAGCCCATCCACCTCAAGGTTGTGCATGTTGTGGCTTCACAAATGCTTTGATGCATTCATCGGTTGTAATGAGTGGTTATTTCAGTCAACGTTGCTCTTCTATCAGCTTGAATCAGTCGGCTCATTCTCCTCTGACCTCTAGCATCAACAAGGCATTTTCACCCACAGAACTGCCGCATACTGGATGTTTTTCCCTTTTCACACCATTCTTTGTAAACCATAGAAATGGTTGTGCGTGAAAATCCCAGTAACTGAGCAGATTGTGAAATACTCAGACCAACAACCATGCCACGTTCAAAATTGCTTAAATCCCCTTTCTTTCCCATTCTGACATTCAGTTTGGAGTTCAGGGGATTGTCTTGACCAGGACCACACCCCTAAATGCATTCAAGCAACTACCATGTGATTGGTTGATTAGATAATTGCGTTAAGGAGAAATTGAACAGGTGTTCCTAATAATCCTTTAGGTGAGTGTATGTAGCTTTTAGTAACATACTACTTAATCCTTTGTCTGAGTAATTTGTGCGACAACAGTTTTTCTATGTTAGGATGCTGTAGGTGCTACTTGGAAGGCTCAGGAATAAAGAGGTTGCAGGTGAAAGAAAACGTATGGAAGAAAAGGTAAAGCAGCTCTCTGTAAGATGGGAATCGTTTGCTCTTGAACATCAAGTTAGAAGAGAAGGAATTCTAATATACAAAGTCAAAGGTTAGCTGTGGCATTGAATTGAACACCATTTCTAAATAGTGGGTGCACAGGGTAAAATGTAGAAAGTAAACAGAATAAATACAATTTGCTGTGATAATAAACCCATATTTTATTCCTCATTGAACATAAAAACCATATCAGATGGTGAAAGTGAGATTTCTCACAATTTAAAGGAAATTATTAGCTCATTTGAATTTGGTGACATATCTCAAAAAAGCTGGAACAGAGGCAACAAGTAACTTGACTAAAATAACTAAGAAGGACTATAAAAAGACCATTTTAGAGAAGTAGAGCCTCTGAAATGTAAAAAATTGGCAGTGGTTCACCAATATGCAACAAACAGAGTCTGAAAATTAAGAAACAAGTCAAGAAAAATGTTCAGACTGTAAAGACCTTAAAGAGCCATCATCTATAGTAAATTATATGGTCAAAAGATTGGAGGAATCAGGCTTTGTAGGAGAAGAGTCCAGATGCTGAACTGACCTACCTGCAGTTCATAACTGCATTTGGAGCATCATAGAATGAAAAATCCAGCCATGAAGATCCAGGACTAGGGAAGTCCCGATCAAGTTGTTTTTGCCCTCGAGTCCGAGACTGAGTCATTTGATTTTGAGTATCTACCGATACTGAGTCCCGATCCGATACTTCTATAATACATAAAAAAGAGCAAATAAACAGATCCAGCATGTTCCTTATTTTTTATTTAATCATTTAATTTAATTTAATTTAATATTTAGCTGCAGGGGACACTGAGATACTGGGTTGCTACAGCAGCCATAGAGGGAAATCGATTAGCATGTTCTTTCCAGTACTGAAGTAGGTCGCTTAACTTAGGGGTGTTTTTT
>SSNP01000018.1:175709-232256 GCA_006937955.1 Pachypanchax playfairii | reverse complement strand
GGCCCTAACGTGTCTCTACACAAAGAACCGTAACACCCTGTGCAGTTCCCCCCACATCAGCCCGGTTCCTCTGCGTTCTCCTCCGCCTCGTCCGAGCCGCAGGAGCCGCAGTGTGGATGGTGCCATCAGACAGCACCATCCATCACGCGCACACACACTCACGCTCCACATCGGACGCATCCTTTCTCGTCCGGCCTTTTTTTTTTCGCAGCATCCTACCTTTCAGATGAGAATTCACTCGGACATTAATCCATGATCAACACGCTGTTTTCTGCCTCTCGATCGCGTTTCCCAACGCCGCAGCGCAGAAAAGGGGCGAGGAAGAGAAATAGTGCGAGGCGGACCCGCGTCCTATCGGTGAGCCAGAGATGCGCCTGCCGAGCCCATAGACGCACGATGATCCGAAATCAGGATCAGTCAAACTGTGTGTGTGTTGGGAGGTGGTGGTGGGGGGGAGAGACGGGGGTGAAGGGGGTAGGGTGGGTAGGGGGGTTCTGATATTTAGTCTTTCTCCGCGAAGCCCTCCAACGCAAAGCAAAAGCCTTGCTCTGTTATGTTTTCGAGCGCCTAGTCCTCCATAACAGAGTGGCCCTTTCTGTTCCGTAATTTCTCCTTCTCGCACGCATGCACACGCACGCGCGCACACATACACACGCAAAGCGGAGCGGCTCTTTTATTTAAAGGGATAGGACAGTTAAAGTGGAGCGATGCTGTCTGCTTCTTATGCAACCTCCGCAGCAACTTCTGTTTCTCCAACACAACATAAACAATGAAACACACACCTTTACCTGCACATACAGGTGTGAGCGTGAAAGGGAGAGCACAGCAGTGTGCCACTAAGAACACCAGAGCTTGAGTTGTTAGCCTCTTTGTTTGTTTTTTCAGAGAAATAAAGAGTAAAGCAAGAGAAAATGAGTGTCCTTGACCAAAAGACTCTCCTCGTGTGGATTTTTAGACTCAGTAAACTCAAAGCCTACTTCATCACCACATAATAATAATAATAATAATAATAATAATTGAAAGCAGATTTCTGTTAAAGTAAAATAACGTTTTCAAATATATTAGCCTAATTAGCTCCATCAAACAGGTATCTTTAGATGTGTTTGTAGCTGTGAAGTAAAATAGACCAGAGTCTTCAAATCATAGTACATTTGGCCAGAAGGCTCCATCAACAACTTAATGTCAGTTTAATGTTTGTTTTACATGTTTCAAATGTATGTAAAGTAACACAGTAAGTCACAGCGAAAATGGCTCAATCCAAAAGGAGAAGAAAAGAAAAGTGTGAAAAGCTTTGGTAGAATTAAAGGTCTAGAATGTATGGATTTCTCCCACTGCCTTTCATGTCAAAATGTGGAAAGGGAAACATTCTGATGAAAACACTCAAACAGCAAAAATCCCACAACTATGACATTCAAACAAAGTTTGGTGTTCTCAGTCAGTCATATTTCTAGCATGTTAGTACCAAAAACCTAAGGTGTTTGACAAGATTTCCTCATCTGTCTGATTCCTTCTGCACATGTGCCGTTCCACAGTCTTGACTTCAATAAACAGATTTATTGTTTATTTTTTGTTTCTATATTTTTCCATAAATATCACCTATGAAATAAATTCTCCCAGGACAGGAACACTAAATATGATGTTATTTTTACTTTCTTTGCATTGTCAGAGCGACAGGTGAATGTTTGGACTCAACCAGAGGAGAAGGACCCAACAATGGCCGCCAAGGACCCAGAGGGCTTTTATATATAAAATATCAGAGAAGGATCTTAAAAATATACTTAAATAATTAACAGGACACACTTGCCATAAACAAGAATACTGTATAAACTTCCAACGAAATCTCGTTATGAAATAAGTTGTCAATTTGAACTATGGCGGCATTTTTCATCAGAGCAGCATAAATCGTCAGGACACCACTTCCGGCTGAGACCCAAATTACTGAAGATTTTTAAGTGTAATATAGGGGGATTAGAAGCATCCAGAGTGATGTCAAATATGAAGCTGAACATGTTTTTCAGTGAGTATCCACTTAGACAAGTTTCAAAACTGTAGCTTCAAATTTTAAGTTATTTCTGCAGAAAGCCCTTTGGATGGCAATGACCAGATACAGTAACAGATTCTGTAATGAAACTTGTTATTTCTTATCCGAATGTGTGACATCACAGTGAACTATACACCCCTAAAGAATTATTAGGAACATCATACTAATACAATGTTTGACCCCCTTTCACCTTCAGAACTGCCTTAATTCTACGTGGCATTGATTCAACAAGGTGCTGAAAGCATTCTTTAGAAATGTTGGTCCATATTGATAGGATAGCATTTTGCAGTTGATGGAGATTTGTGGGATGTACATCCAGGGCATGAAGCTCCCGTTCCACCACATCCCAAAGATGCTCTATCAGGTTGAGATCTGGTGACTGTGGGGGCCATTGTAGTACAGTGAACTCATTGTCATGTTCAAGAAACCAATTCTAAATGATTTGAGCTTTATCACATGGTGCATTATCCTGCTGGAAGTAGCCATCAGAGGATGGGGACATGGTGGTCATGAAGGGATGGACATGGTCATAAACAATGCTCAGGTAGCTCGTGGCATTTAAACGATGCCCAATTGGCACTAAGGGGCCTGAAGTGTGCCAAGAAAACATCCCCCACACCATGACACCACCACCACCAGCCTGCACAGTGGTAACAAGGCATGATGGATCCATGTTCTCATTCTGTTTACACCAAATTCTGACTCTACCATTTGAATGTCTCAACAGAAATCGAGACTCATCAGACCAGGGAACATTTTTACAGTCTTCAGCTGTCCAATTTTGGTGAGCTTGTTCAAATTGTAGCCTCTTTTTCCTATTTGTAGTGGAGATGAGTGGTACCCGGTGGGGTCTTCTGCTGTTGAGCCCATCCACCTCAAGGTTGTGCATGTTGTGGCTTCACAAATGCTTTGATGCATTCATCGGTTGTAATGAGTGGTTATTTCAGTCAACGTTGCTCTTCTATCAGCTTGAATCAGTCGGCTCATTCTCCTCTGACCTCTAGCATCAACAAGGCATTTTCACCCACAGAACTGCCGCATACTGGATGTTTTTCCCTTTTCACACCATTCTTTGTAAACCATAGAAATGGTTGTGCGTGAAAATCCCAGTAACTGAGCAGATTGTGAAATACTCAGACCAACAACCATGCCACGTTCAAAATTGCTTAAATCCCCTTTCTTTCCCATTCTGACATTCAGTTTGGAGTTCAGGGGATTGTCTTGACCAGGACCACACCCCTAAATGCATTCAAGCAACTACCATGTGATTGGTTGATTAGATAATTGCGTTAAGGAGAAATTGAACAGGTGTTCCTAATAATCCTTTAGGTGAGTGTATGTAGCTTTTAGTAACATACTACTTAATCCTTTGTCTGAGTAATTTGTGCGACAACAGTTTTTCTATGTTAGGATGCTGTAGGTGCTACTTGGAAGGCTCAGGAATAAAGAGGTTGCAGGTGAAAGAAAACGTATGGAAGAAAAGGTAAAGCAGCTCTCTGTAAGATGGGAATCGTTTGCTCTTGAACATCAAGTTAGAAGAGAAGGAATTCTAATATACAAAGTCAAAGGTTAGCTGTGGCATTGAATTGAACACCATTTCTAAATAGTGGGTGCACAGGGTAAAATGTAGAAAGTAAACAGAATAAATACAATTTGCTGTGATAATAAACCCATATTTTATTCCTCATTGAACATAAAAACCATATCAGATGGTGAAAGTGAGATTTCTCACAATTTAAAGGAAATTATTAGCTCATTTGAATTTGGTGACATATCTCAAAAAAGCTGGAACAGAGGCAACAAGTAACTTGACTAAAATAACTAAGAAGGACTATAAAAAGACCATTTTAGAGAAGTAGAGCCTCTGAAATGTAAAAAATTGGCAGTGGTTCACCAATATGCAACAAACAGAGTCTGAAAATTAAGAAACAAGTCAAGAAAAATGTTCAGACTGTAAAGACCTTAAAGAGCCATCATCTATAGTAAATTATATGGTCAAAAGATTGGAGGAATCAGGCTTTGTAGGAGAAGAGTCCAGATGCTGAACTGACCTACCTGCAGTTCATAACTGCATTTGGAGCATCATAGAATGAAAAATCCAGCCATGAAGATCCAGGACTAGGGAAGTCCCGATCAAGTTGTTTTTGCCCTCGAGTCCGAGACTGAGTCATTTGATTTTGAGTATCTACCGATACTGAGTCCCGATCCGATACTTCTATAATACATAAAAAAGAGCAAATAAACAGATCCAGCATGTTCCTTATTTTTTATTTAATCATTTAATTTAATTTAATTTAATATTTAGCTGCAGGGGACACTGAGATACTGGGTTGCTACAGCAGCCATAGAGGGAAATCGATTAGCATGTTCTTTCCAGTACTGAAGTAGGTCGCTTAACTTAGGGGTGTTTTTTTTCCGAGAGGTCTTCACTTGAGTTTCTGCTGATGTGGTACTCACAGACCTTCCCTGTACTGCCTCTTTATAACACAGTACCTCTAGAACACAGACATACTCGCGCTTTCCGCTTCAAGCTGCTTCTGTGTTCTACTTTGCATCTAACCAATAGCATCTCTGCAACAAAGTGATGTCATGCTGCGCACGTTGTTGTTTCTGTGTGGAATCAAGAGGTCTAACTTTGTGCCACTGCATAACTATAGATGCGTTAAAAAAAAGAGAATATATACATATATGTCCGAGTCCTGAAGGGGAGCCTAAATAATGGTAAACATCACCATGCTGATACTTTTAGATGAGTTGCTGCCATCAAATTTAAAATGGGCTCATGTTTTCAAGGAAAAGGGAAACTATCTCAGTTTCAACATATGATATGTTGTTTACTCGCTATTGGAATTTAAATAATAGTTTAGGAAATTTGCAAATCATCACATTCTGTTTATATTTACATTTTACACAGCATCACATTTTTTTGGGAACTGTGGTTGTATTCAAATTGTAGATTGGAAGTAGGAATCTAACTATCCCCATGGGGCAATTTCCCATGCAGCAACAAGCAATCAGCACATTCGCTCTCCAAAGACAAAACAAACTAAACAAAATGAAAAAAGCAAGATTTTTACAGCTGATTATGTCCTTTTCTTGCATTTCTTGGACACATGTTGATTAAAAACATTGCTCAATCAGCTGTAAATTGCATGAAGGTGAGTCTTCAAAGAATATTTCAATTGAAGCAACATGAACAAAGGTCACATTTTCTCTATATTCAGCGATTCAAATGTGATTTCATGTAGATACATCTGCCATAGGTTTCTGCTTGTCACGAGCTCCACCTTCATAAGGAAGTGATGCTGTAAATTTCTGCCTCTCATCCTGTTTGTTCTGAAGCTTCCAGGCGCAGCCTCTCTCTCCTTTTCTTTCTATCTTTCTTTCTGTGTCAGTCTCTCAGTCCAAAGAGGCAGGGAGCTGGAGAGTTTTCTATTTTTAGAAGTCAAGCTGCCTGTTCAACCTCCCACCCCCTTTGGCACAAAAAGATACACCCACATACATGCACACAAAGCATCTGTAGACAGCACACATTTAAGCACAATACATGGGGTGTTTTATGTACCAAGAGTGCACACACACACACACACACACACACACACACACACACACGAATGTGCTGAAACTGAAAGCAAATTTCTACATCTACAATGTAAATACAGGAACAGAGTGAGTACACAAACACATGCATGCTTAGAAATGTCAAGCGTCATGCAAAGTGTAATAAACCCCGAAACATGCATCATAGTTCACATACTATGGCATAAATAATGCAGCGACTCATATTGTAAAGGGAGGAACACTCCCCGTAATGGATAGAGGGGGAGGGGCTTCGGCTCCCTTGCAGCTTATGCAATGTAGCCATTTGTGTATGTGTGTGCGTGTGTGTGTGTGTGTGTGTTTAGGAACAACAGTGACAGCTTTTTGTCTGTTTTTCTTTCACACTCCTACTTTTCATGAACGTAAACACAGTTTAAAAAAAGGCCTCTAAAACTTGATGGTCGTTACCTTTATGTTTAGATGAACAATTTAAAAGTGTATCATCATTTTATTGCATTCTTGAAGCCAGTTTCCCAATTTTTGTGGGTGTAGTTGCAGTTTGACTTGTTGTCCTGGCAGTAAGAGAAAAGATTGTGATTAATTTCACTAATATACATGTAAATACAGTTTGATACAGCATCAGACGCCAGTTGGATTTTGACCTCCAGTTTCTGGTCAAAGGAAATCCATACTCAATCAATTAAATTGTACAGTATTTCATTAAACAAATAAATGTGTTCCTTTTTGACACTCTGCTTAGATCATCGTCTTTACTGAATTCATAATAATGTAGATATGAATGAATACCTTCAAAGACAAATACATTTTAGCTCGAATGAGACCATGTACTGCAGTGACGATGACTCAGCCTCTAGTGTTGCCATGGAAACACTGCCTCTTTGCAATCAGTCTCTTAGTAACAGCACAGTTGCTGAGGAACAAACTTGAGTGTGTATGTGTGTGGATGTGTGTTCACTCAGCAAATGTAACTCACAGCTTCCTGAAGTGGATGCTAAATTTGGAAAAATAACATGAAAAATAAATAAATAAAAACACACTAATTAAAAAAAACTAAAACTTCCTGTAATCCCTGCAGCATGCAGTGGCACTTGGATTTTTTTTTAGGATAAAGTGGTTTATATTTGGATATATCTATAAATTGACATTATAGATTTGTCATATTATAGAGAAACAGACATTTGCAATAACAAAAGTTTGGGTAAATGACACAAGAATGTATTAAATCTGTCAGAAACATAGTTTCACCAATGTCTTTTTTTTATTCAGCAGAAGCAGTTTCAAACAACATCTATATAAATCCATAAGTTAACTCAGTGACTTGGAACCTTGTGGAACAGCCAACTTGCTGCTATGAGAGGATCTACAGATACACTGTCCTTCTACAAGGTTAAATATCTATTTAATGTCATTTGCCTTTAATAGTTAGTGTTACTGCAAAATGAAAAAGAGCTTTTAAGTATTGAAATTATTTCTAGATCTCAAACTTGACTGCAACAAATTAAAATGAAGGTCTTTGCATATGATGAGGAAAGATCGGGATTGTCAATAGCAATTCACTTCACAGACTATTTACCGACGTTTTGCCCCACTAGCAACAATTGTTGCCAAAGTTTATCACTGTCAATTTCCACTCACAATAAAAAATCTCAACAATGCAACGTTTTCCACTTATATGCTAGTAGACAAGTTAGACAAAGGCTTTGAGTTAAAAACAATTGTTTCCAAGTGCTTCCTATCGAATATTTTTTCTTCCTGCTCCTTCTGGCTAAAGACATAGCAAATGCAAATCTTCCTGGAAAGAGGTCATTTTCATACATTTCTTATGATTTTTCCCCAAAACATACGTATATATAATTATTTAATCATTCAAGTCTCTAGAGTAACCCTCCCCCAAAGAATTGTACCTAGGATAAATATTTTTTTCTTTATGGGCTTATTTCTGTGAGTAGCAGCAAAAGTTGCCAGTGGGCACATAGCATGTCACTAACTAAAGGAAAACACTCTACAGGATTGCTCCTAATTTACTTATTCAAAATTGTAGAATGGTGTACATTGGATCATCTTAGTCCTCTTAGAATAATCTTCCTGGCTAAATAAAAGTATTCAAGGCCTGTGTGTATAGGATTTTGATACATTACCATATGTCATTTTCTTGCTAGCTAATTATAGCTTGTGTTTCACATTAGCTGATGTATAATGTTTGTAATATTAGTAATGTTAGTAATGTAATAGTAAAAAATCTAGTAAAAATGTGGATGTGTAGATGGAGGTGCACTTTTCTTGTCATACAAGTACTTACCCACACCTATGCCCCCCCCCCACACACACACATACACAATCTGTTATATCGTACATAACTTTATAGAGGTTCTAAGAAAAACAGTTTTTGTTGAGGTTTTTTGGTATGAAATGGTTGAATAAAGAAACCAGTTTAAAATGTTTCTTGTTTTGAATTTTATACTGGGGGAACCAGAGGCTCCACCTTTCTGTTATTATTTATGATGACTATATTATTATTTTGTTATTACTATATTATTATTGTTATTTCTCTATTATTGTCATTATTAGATGAAATTTTGACAGTTTTATTTTCACTACTCCAGAGGTAAAGATCCTTCTTCCTTTTGACCTTTTGACAAGCAGTGTGTTCACTGGCAGCAATTGTTGCCAGTCATAAAAAGGCTATTTCTTTAAGAAAAAGTGCAAAATGGAAACAATAAATACATAAAATGATTCAGAGGGACTTAACTGATAAAATTATATGCCTTACAACTCTGAAAAAAATTGGGCACAAATGGATTAAGAAAAATCCTCTACTTTCAGTAAGTATGATAAAAAAGTAAAAAAAAAAAAAAAAGCTAGATTTTTCTAAAAGGTAGGCAAGAAATCTGTCTAACTGTTGCATTGTTTTTTTGTAATGCTTTTATTAAAAACAGAACCCTTTTTAAATATGCTTCTCACAGTTAATATACAGTCAGATATACAGTTGGCAGAACAGCTCAGATCTTGAATGTACATATAGACTCTGTTTTTTAATTATTTACACATTTGATAGCTGATGTGCTAAATCTTAAACACTTTGGAAGTTTTAATTTCCTTCAGATTACTACAAATGATCAACACTGCTGACTGATGAAAATATCTGTTTATTGCAAAATTCTCAAGTAAGTCAAAATGCAAGTTAGAGCAAAGTAAATGTCAGTTTCCGTACTAGTGTAAGCTCATTTGTGTTTATAAATAACAGTAGTAGAAATACTAAAGTAATAGTGGGGAATTGTTTCTGTCTACACACAAAGGAATGTGATTCATCTCTCCAGAGAACTCATCTAGAGTCCAGTGCTTTACACCACTGCATCTGACGCTTTGTGTTGCTCTTTGTGATACAGTAATGCAGGACTGTCCAGATCCAGGCCTTGAGACCCACTATCCTGCATGATTTAGGTGTTTCCCTTCTTAAAATCCTCAAGTCCTGCAGAAACCTGTTAATGATCTGTTCATCTGAATCAGGTGTGCAGAAGCAGGAAAACAACTAAAACATGCAGGGTAGTGGCCTTCAAGACCTGGATCTGGACACCCTTGGTCTATATGGTTCAGGTCTTGGGAGTCACCCATCTGCCAGTATTTAAAAAGAAATATATAGTTTATAATGTTCCTAACTTTCAGGTCACCTCACTGTCTCTAGTTTTTCAAAATGCTGCACCTAGACTCAAAAGATCTCACGATCATTTGCGTGTCTCTAAATAATAATGAGGTAGAGGGAAGGGGGGTTGGAGACCCTGCTGTTAAAGGGTCACTGAGCTAGGCCATGCAAACCAACAAACTGAGTCAGAACATGCTGAGGAGCACAACGAGCTCTAAGCTTCATGTGGCCTTCAGATTAGCTGACGAAGAGTATGTAGAGAACTTCATGAAATGGGGTTCCATGGCTGAGAAGCTGCATCCAAGCATGATCAGGGGTGTCCAGATCAAGGCTTCAAGGGCCGCTTTCCTGCAGGTTTTAGATGTGTATCTGCTTCAGCACACCTGGTTTGGATGAGCAGGTTGTTAACAGACCTCAGTAGAACTTGATTAGGAGTGAATAAATCATTTTAATCAGGTGTGTTGAAGCTGGAAAACGTCTCAAATAAGCAGGATAGCTGCCCTTGAGTGCTGGAGTTTGACACCCCTGACTAAAAGAGGTCGGGGATCAAACCGAATAACTATCGCTCAGAATTTGAAGATAAATATGTTACAGGCAATGAATCCAAGACTTTATGTCAATTCGTACAATTTGGAAGGCTTCATACGTTGCTTTCATTATCATGTGTAGCTGAGAATTATCTGCATGCAAAAGGAATTGAAAGCAGAAGAATGAAATGTACAACAACACAGATCATCCTTTGAAGAGGTAATAACATGTATGTGATGAAAGGTTTTATTCAAGAGGTACGGATGAGTCAAAAACTCTGACACGAAGCTATAGAAAACACCAAAAATGTTATGAATGGCACTATTGAAGGTAGGTGTGGTGTGAAAGCACTAACACTGAGTGAGCTGTTTCCATTATCTGAACACAGCAGCAGGTCATTAGTTACTGTAACAAGTGCAGCCACTCTATTATGAAGAGCATCAGTCAAACAGACTGGAAACAGTTTTTTAAAAAAACCTGTTATTAGTTATAAATGATAGCAGCTGTGCAGTAGTTATTTAATTCTGAATTGGAAATGAAAAATGACAGCTTAGAGACTTATCTAGTCACTTAAAGATGAGGAATTCAAATGAGATTATTTCATTATTTCAGCAGTGAATAAACAATGGTATGTTTAAAGCATGGAGAATAACCAGTAATGTGAGACTTGCTCAAACTTGGTGAGATAAAATTTGGACTTTAAACAATCTAGCGTGAACTTTGTCTAGAGTTCACTGTCAGACAGGCCCATAAGAGTCTGGAAAGGAAATTAAACTAAAAGATTTTAACTGGATCTGAAATCTAATACTTTTCCACTGAATGAAAGAAGTTGAATACTTGTGTTTTAGACTTTTAAAAGTATAAATGAGAATAACTGGCAGCAGTTTTCATCAAGAAGTGATTTAGCTTCATTGTATTTTCTAGATAAAAGCTTGTAGAAGTTGCACAGTTAAATACAGGTAGATAAAACCTGTTAGGTCAAACGGTTCTTGTTGTGGAAAGCTGTGAAGTGAGTATCTTGCTCCAGCTGTTGGATCATTTTAGACCAATGCAAATAGTGACGCATCAATGCTTGGAGCTCAAAAAACTGAACACATGCCAAAGAGATCACACCTGCAGCATCAGCTGCAATTACTGATGTAGTAGACCTCATTCAAAAATTGAAATCTAATGATCAACCATTTTCCTGGATGGAAGAATAAAAATTGTCTAAGATTCTACAAGCAAGCACAATGTTGCTACTCTTCATCTGCGCATAATGCTTCAGGTCTAGACTTTGACTTGATTCTTTGACCTTAATTCTTTTCTTTTTTCTTTTGTTAAAGATTTGCTCTGTTTGTAGAAGTGTTCTGTTTTATGACCCAGTTTAGTTCAAGCTTCAGTTGTTGGACAGATGGTCTCACGTACGAGTCTAGAATGCTTCGGTATTTCGTGGTTGACTCAATGACTACAAGGTGCCAAAATGCTGTGGCTGTAAATCAAGCCCAAATCATCAGCCCTCCACCACCATGCTGACAGTTGGTATAAGATGTTTGTGTTGATATTCTGTTTTCCAAACATGTTGCTATATGAACATCCGTCCGTCCATCCATCCATTCATCCATCCATCCCTTTTCTGAATCAGCTTCTTCCTGTTCAGGGTAGCAGAGAGCTGGTGCCTATCTCCATCGGTCTTTGGACGAGAAGCAGGGGACACCCTGGACAGATCACTATATGAACATAATACAAAAATTATGAATATTTGAGTTTTACTTGATTATTTATTTACTTTAACAATACTTCTTGGCAATAAAACATGTTCATTTGAAAAGCCTGATTATTTAAATTTTAAATTGAACTACATTTATATGGAAAATTCATTTGTAGGTTGAGCATCGATGTTGAGTGTGTTGGTTGCACCAAAATCTTCCAGGCAAAATCCCCACTGGATACAGAATATGACAAGCCATGATTTCCAGTGAGGAAGATGCCACCCCACAATCACACTGCCTCAGTCAACTGTAATGGTCATTCTTCATGACAGCAGTGACAGTCTTTTCATCATGCATCCAAAATCCACAGATGCCAAATCTCAGGTCCCACTCTCAAAGACATTTGTTATAGATGGACGGTTTGTGCAATGCGGAAACAGTAGACAATTCGCAACAACCCTACAATGCAGAGATGCTCCTTCCATTTTCTACTCACTTGTCTCTCTCCCCCTCCTACCAAGTATTCTCCTTTATAGTTTTGCTTCTTTTTTTTTCTGATGTGTCACAAACTAAAGCAACAAGCAAACATGAGGCAGCAAGCCCAACAATCCATCTACAGCAGACTTCTCGTCGACACAGAGCCCTGTGTGTTTGGATGTATTGACGTCATGGCTGACGCAGGGCAGCCTAGAGTGGCCGGTTCCATCAAAGGCCTGTGCATAGACTTGAACAGAGGTATTATTAGCCAGCAGAGGGAGATACACAAAGAGAATAGGAGAGGAGGGGGACATGGGGGAATGAGGTCAAAGGGAGGCAGGCTGAGCAGGAGGCTTGCTTATGAATGAACAGCAAAGTTGCAGGCTGTTTTGTGTGTGTGCGTGTGTGTGTGTGTGTGTGTGTGTGGGTTTGTATTTCTGACCTCCTGGGGACCCGTTTCCTGACTTTTACTATCTTTCTGGGGTCCGAGGGTTCTTGTGGGGACCGAAGCCTGGTCCCCATGGGGGGGAATCCCCTTTTTAGGGTTAGGGGTTAGGTTTATAGGTATGGTGTGAATAGAGTTTTAGTTAGTCTTAGGGTTAGTTATAGATCAGTAATGGTTAAGGTTAGGAAAAGGGTTTGGGTTAGGTATAAATCTAGTTACTAAAATCAATGGAAGTCAATGGACGGTCCCCATAAGGATACCAAAACACACTTGTGTGTGTGTGTGTGTGTGTGTGTGTGTGTGTGTGTGTGTGTGTGTGTGTGTGTGTGTGTGTGTGTATTTCTGACCTCCTGGGGACCCGTTTCCTGACTTTTACTATCTTTCTGGGGTCCGAGGGTTCTTGTGGGGACCGAAGCCTGGTCCCCATGGGGGGGAATCCCCTTTTTAGGGTTAGGGGTTAGGTTTATAGGTATGGTGTGAATAGAGTTTTAGTTAGTCTTAGGGTTAGTTATAGATCAGTAATGGTTAAGGTTAGGAAAAGGGTTTGGGTTAGGTATAAATCTAGTTACTAAAATCAATGGAAGTCAATGGACGGTCCCCATAAGGATACCAAAACACACTTGTGTGTGTGTGTGTGTGTGTGTGTGTGGGTTTGTATTTCTGACCTCCTGGGGACCCGTTTCCTGACTTTTACTATCTTTCTGGGGTCCGAGGGTTCTTGTGGGGACCGAAGCCTGGTCCCCATGGGGGGGAATCCCCTTTTTAGGGTTAGGGGTTAGGTTTATAGGTATGGTGTGAATAGAGTTTTAGTTAGTCTTAGGGTTAGTTATAGATCAGTAATGGTTAAGGTTAGGAAAAGGGTTTGGGTTAGGTATAAATCTAGTTACTAAAATCAATGGAAGTCAATGGACGGTCCCCATAAGGATACCAAAACACACTTGTGTGTGTGTGTGTGTGTGTGTGTGTGTGTGTGTGTGTGTGTGTGTGTGTGTGTGTGTGTGTGTGTGTGTGTGTGTTTTCTTTTCTTTTGTCATCCTTACTCATGGTTGACTGGCAAACGTTGCTGGCCGTTTACATAATGACAGTTACATTTGACCTTTTATTAAATAAATTGACTTGCCTTGTGGTTCTATTTTTTAAAACTGATGTAAACTGATAAAAGTTTGAAAACTAAGAAAAATGACTTTAAAGCATGTAGTAGAACCACATACCGCTCTTCTCTGCCTCTTAGTGGACAAAGTTGGCACCTGATCAGTTTTGTGACTTAGCTTAAGTTTTGGTTTATGTTGTGTGCATAATACACTCACCTAAAGGATTATTAGGAACACCTGTTCAATTTCTCCTTAATGCGATTATCTAATCAACCAATCACATGGCAGTTGCTTGAATACATTTAGGGGTGTGGTCCTGGTCAAGACAATCTTATGGAATTAAATTTCAGTCAAAAATCCTGAGCAAGATTTTCTGTAGCGCGTGCAATCCACAGCACGCGCGTGAATTCACCCCACACGCCCACGTATGATTCATTACACAAGTATTCATGAACTGCATGTGTGGATCACAGGCGCCTGTACATGAAGCTCTCGTACGAGCGTGAAGGCAAACCAGGAGAGGCTGCGCGGGCGAAAGGAAACTTTGCCCCCGCAAGTAAAAGTAATTATGACTGTTTGGAGGAGGAGACTAAGACCCGGCGTTGTCCTCATGTGATTGGTCTTTTATATCAGTCACCGCCCACTGAAAGAACCAGTGGCAGCTTCCTGCAAGTGGTAGAAGAAGAACCAGACATAGAACCAGCTGCCGTCGTCATTTATTTTAATCGAAATTTCTGTACAATACAAAGCAACAGCAAAACATTATTGTAAAATCTGGAGCTCAAGCTCCCCTTGCAGCTGTTGAGATGAGAGGGAGAACTGTCACTCCAGGGTGGATGACAGGACCCTGTGCACGTCCCTCTCCCCAGCCAGAGTGCCTCCAAACAGGCTAAAACTACTCTAAAATGAACGGGTCTGCTCTGGAGCTCCAGGGACCGCCCTGGCTGGATTTTTACCCCGTTTGGGCTGCTATCTCCTGGGCATGGAGGCTGGATGTTCTCCCCTCCTGCTCTGGAGCTCAAGGGACCCATGAAAGCCGGTTATACAGCCCCAAAGCTAACCCTAAGCCCCCATATTGTTTTCAAAATCCCCAACAGGGCGGTCTCTGGAGCTCCAGAGCAGGAGGGGAGAACATCCAGCCTTCAATAGTTTTATTTACATCAAAGTCACTGATCTGCTTGAAAAATCTCTTTACACAAAATGCTCTTTATCTCAGCTTTTAGTCCTGAAACTTGTGGATTTTCATAAAAGTTCCCTTTTGTACTGCAGATTACTAATGTTGAAGTCAAGTACCAAAAGACTCCACCAAGTTCAGGATCAGAGAAGAAACACAGCTTTATTAAACAATTCTCTCAAAGTACAGAATGCATTCTGGAGATCAACACACGTACCTCGCTGGGCACCGGAGAGATCTGACCTGCCTTCCTCATATTGCTGTCTTACTAGCTGCCCAGCGAGGGTGTGTAATAGTGAAACCTAAGGAAAGTGAAACTTAACTTGTCAGTAATTTTCTAATGAACATCTAATATAATAACAAACTTAAAAGGAAATGGTTAACAAAAGGTTAACAAAGAGCATGCATGATCTACATAGCTATTAAGTTTACACCTCTTAAAAGTGCAATCTTTAATCCAAGTCAAAAATATAGTAATGAAAAGCACACGACTATTGTAAGGTTACATAAGATAACATAGTAAAACATTTCTGTTAATAAAAGGTCTTCTCCACAATTCCCCCTTTTTGAACTTTTTTAAGAGTTCACCCTAAACCTGATTATTTCACCCTGTGTCACGAGTCCGACTAAATAACAGAAAGAGGTAGAAAATTTTTTTTTTGCTTTTGAAAGAAGAAAGACTAAATTTTGTGCTGATGGTTTCAGAATTCACATAGTCATAGGAGAAAATATTATGTGGGCCTTCAAAAATCAATATAAATGCTAAATATCTGTGGCACTGAGGGGGATATGAAATCTGAAAGTGGCTGGAACTGAATGAGTTAATAACTAATAAAATGATTTTACATAGAGACAATTACGGTAAAAATGCCTGGGCTCTTTCTAATGACCAGGACATTGTTGAAGCATGTATGAGGAAGAAATTGTACGGTTCGAAACATTTACTTGTTGTTAAACTTGCTTAGAGTCTCTTTAATTAAAGTGAAAAGTATGAATACATTTTAAACATTTGAAACATCCAAACAGAAGATAAACTCTGATCTTGGTGCTGCAATATGGAAGCTTGATTAATAATTAGATTTATGAGCCAGTAAATGCAGTTGTGTTGTGAAAATGAAAAAGCATTTCTGTCAATGCATTTTCATTTGAATTGAGACATACTGTATGCTTCCATATTGCAACATCAACCATTTACATAAACTCAGTTTTTGTATCTAACACTTTAACTCGGCCGGTCTGTTAAACCCAAGCACGGTTTTTGAAAAGTTTGTGTAACGAGGCGAATGATTAAAGGACATTCACTGGATAATAAAAAGGAGAAAACGAATGGAAAGGATAAAAGTCTTGGAGATTTTGTGATGGGCAGAAGAAAAGGAATTACGGTGGACAAAATGCCAAGAAGAAAAGAAGGACAAACAACAGCGGGTAGGCACGGCTGTATGGTGAATGAGAAGGAGTGGGGAAAAATGGGGGAATATGAGAGTGAGGATAGTAATATGGAGATGAGTTTCGGGCAGGATTCGGTGAAGGGAAAAAGACGTAACAATTCAGAGGAAAATAAAACTAGGAAACAGAGAAGGGTTGGGTCAAGTGAAAGTGCAGATGATGAGGAAGGCGAGGTCAAAATCATTTTGAGATTCAGTGAGGGAAATGGAATGAATACATGAGTCCGGTCAAGCTAACTTCAATCTTAAATAGTCAGGTAGGAGACATAAAGATGGCTAAGGTACTTAGGGATGGAAATTTGTTAATTGTTGTAAGAATGAAGAGCAGAGAGAGAAGGCTTGTAAAATAAGAGAAGTGGGAAAACATAAAGTAATCAGTGTGAGTAAGGTGGGAATGAGTGGACAGGGAATACCGGTGGAGATAACAATAGAGGAAATAAATAGAGGAAATAAAACCTAATTTAAAATTTAATAATTTAAATAATTAAAAGGAGGGAAAGTGAAATATGCTAAAAGATTTACAGTATATCGAGATGGAACAAAGAAAGAAATGGAGTCAGTGTTGATAGAATTTCAAGGAAGCATTCTACCATATCGAGTATTTTTGGGATGCATGTCATATACAGTGAGGGAATACATTCCAAAGGCAGTTCGATGCTTTAACTTTCAGTTTAGGTTTATTTTGGCGGGGCCACTGGACAAAAGCGGTATTATTTTACGTGAACGAAGCCTGCATTTCCCATGAGCACCAGCGCGTAGCGTCGTAAAATCCAGATACCCCGTCCGCCAGCAGTTGGATTGAACTACATTACATTTCGGTTTTCAGTGGCTGAGTGAATGATGGATAGCGACGAGGTAATGTATCTAATTGTAGCTAAACAGTGTTTTATGATGATGTTGATAATAAGAAACGTCTAATTTCTGTTTGGTACCGCAACACCCCCCGACTCTTTAGCGACTTTCGCAGGCTACTGACGAGTTTTGAGCCTTGAAACAGGTAAATAAAATGTTGATTCTTGACTGTCCTTTTATCCGGTTACTCTCCGTTTTTCTTTTTTTTGTCTCCTCAGACAAAACTTTTCGTTTTTTCAGGGCTTCTGCCATGTTAGCTGCAGTTGTGCGTAACAGGTCGCATCGAGTTCCGTGTTTATGACGAATGGGGAAAGGGGAAGTGACGTATGCCGAAAAGCAGCCTATCCATTCGTAGTTTTTTGTGTGGCAGGGTTCCCACCATCCTCCTCAAAGTTGTTTAGTGCCAGTGAAAGCGATACAGACCCCCTCAAGCCATGACAGAGGTGTCATTCAACTTGTTGTAAGTCGCCATATAATCACAGAAGTTATGAAACTATTTCATGAAGGTTGAAAAGTTACTTAGTGTTGGTTTAACTGTCAAGAGATTTGGGCATACAGAAAATGTTTGTAAAGGAAAGAAGAGATGCCCAAGATGAGGAGAGGAGCACAGTTTTGAAGAGTGCAGAAATAGGAAGAAGCCAAAGTGTTGTAATTGTGGGGGGGAACATAGTGCAGCTTATGCCGGATGTCAAGTAATGAGGAGATACAACAAACTAAAGTTCAAAGCAAAGTATCATATTATGATGCCGTTAAAATGGTGGGGAAGGGGCAAAAGGAAAGAAATGGAAGTAGAGCACAAGAATTATTTCAAGGAAAGGGAGAAGAAGGAAAAGTGTGCATGGATGTGAAAAAACGAGTAACTTTCATTACAGGAGTTATAAATGCAACAATGGAAACGAAATCAAAAACGGAAAGAATACAAATTATTGTGAAAGCAGCTGTAAATCATTTGGACATTAACGAGTTGTCATGGGAGGAGGTCAGGAATAATCTCAGCGTACATTCAAGTCAAGAGGGTGGGTGTGTGGGATAAGGAATGGTTCTAATTGTACAATGGAATGCAAGGAGTTTAATAGCTAATGGTCAAGGGTTTAAAAGATATATTGATGAATTATTAGATAAGCCAGATATTATATGTGTTCAAGAAACATGGTTAAATAAGAAATTAGAATTTAAGTTATTTCCATATATTATAATTAGACGTGACAGAGAACATGATAGTGGAGGAGGATGTGCTACGTTTATTAAAAATAATCTGAATTATAGACTAATTAAAATAGGAGAAGAAGAAGACTATATAGGAATAGAGGTTTATACAAATAAGGAGAAGATATATGTAGTTAATTATTATAACCCATGCAAGAAATTAGATATTAATAAGCTTAAGTTAAGTATAGAAGGTAATTATAAGATGGTGGTGTTATGTGGAGACTTTAATGCTCATAACAATGTGTGGGGAGGAAATAAAGTTGATAAAAATGGTGAGGTAATTGAGGCGTTAATGGATGATATGAATTTGGTGTGTTTAAATGATGGTAGAGGGACAAGGATAAATATACATACAGGTAATAGTTCTGCTATAGATCTTACGATAGTGTCAAATGTAATAGCAGGAAAATGTAATTGGGAAGTTCAGGGAAATAGTTTAGGGAGTGATCAACATATAATTTTAACAAAAATTTATGGGGATAAAGAAGTAAATATGGAAAAAAGAGAAGGAAGACAGAGATATAAAAAAGCAAATTGGGATAAATTTAGAAATATATGTCAAAAACAACATGGTAGGATAAATATAGAGGAAGATATAGAAACAGTAGAACAAACATTTGGGAAAGTAATAATTGAAGCATCAGAAATAGCTATTCCTAAAGGTAAAGGAACCATGAAGAAGAAGAATGTTCCGTGGTGGAATGAGCAATGTGGAAAGGCAGTTAGAGAGAGAAATAAAAACATGAAAGAGTTAAAAAGTACACATAATTTTGATAGTTTAATAAAATATAAAAGGTTACAGGCGGAAGCAAGGAGAGTAATTAAAAGGGCTAAAAGATAAAATTGGAGGGGGTTTTGTGATAAAATAGGGAGAACAACTTCAGTAAGTGAGGTATGGGGAATGATAAGAAAAATGAAAGGAGTTTATAGAGTTTAAATACCCAGTATTCAAAATAGGTGAAGAGATAGCTATTAAAAATGAAGAGAAAGCAGAAATGTTAGTTAAAAAATTTACAAGAATTAATAGTAATCATAATTTGTCAGAAGATAGATGGAGACGAAGAGAAGAAATTAGAGAAAAATAATGTAGAAGGTGATGGAAGGGAAAGACTGGCAACAATAGATGCTCCATTTACATTATTTGAATTAGAGCGAACAACGGGGAGAACTAAAATAACGTCACCTGGCAAAGATGAGGTTAATTATGAGATACTGAGACAGTAAGGTATGGGGTTATTGACTTCTGGAATAGCGCTACAACTGGTGGCAGGTGGTAGCTCTGTGACTTAGCTAGCATTTGCTAGCATTTTTTTTGTTCTTTGAGTATTTCTTGCTAGCTTTTTCTTCTGGAAATATTTTCTAAATACTTTTCTTCTGATTTAGGTGCTGTGCTGATTAAGTTTTTTGCTTGATTTGTCACTTTTTTGCAACTAACTGACATTTCTAAGGCTGAAATAATCCTCAAATTGAAACTCTGGATCCCTGATGAGCTCAAAGAAGAAGACATGGATGTAGAGCAGGAGCAAAGTGAAGAGAGAGAAAGAGGAAGTTTATACCTTCACTTCCATCAGTCATATTGACAAATGTGAGATCTCTTTGCTAACAAAATGGATGAACTTGAAACTCTGTTGAAGACCCAGCCAGAGTATCAGGAATGCAGCATCATGTGTTTTACTGAGACATGGCTAAAGGAACATATCCTGGACTCCAGTGTGTCTCTGTCTGGTTTTCCAACAATACCAGCAGACAGAGATTTGAAGAGGAGCGGCAAAAGAAGAGGAGTTTGTCAGCTGATCACATCTGCAGTCACCTGTTGGGGAAGCAGCATCAGAGCAAGTGACATGAAGAGGCTGAACAGATGGATAAGGAGGACTGATTCTGTCCTGGAGACTGAACTGGAGTCTCTTGAGTTGATTGTCCAAAGGAGGATGAAGAACATGATGGAAAACTTTCATCATCCTCTTCAGAACACAGTAACTCAACAACAGAGTGTCTTCAGTCAGAAGATTCTTCATAATCCGCACAGACCACTACAGGAGATCCTTCCTGTCCACAGCTAGAACCCTCTACAGGAGATCGTTCCTGTCCACAGCTAGAACCTTCTATAATGGCTTTCTAAAAAAGAACTGAGCTACAACAACAGTTAATTTCCCTTCGGGGATTAACAAAGTATTTTTGATTTGATTTGAAAGAGGGCAATTTCCCAAAAATTGGAAGGAGGTATTAATAATACCGATAAGTAAACCAGGGAAAGATCCAAGTAATCCAGAGAACTAAAGGCCAATAGCTCTGGCATCGCATGTAGGGAAATTAATGGAAAGAATGATTACAGAAAGATTAAATTATTATTTAGAAAGCAGGAAATTGATAATAAAATATCAAAATGTAGAAAAGGTAGAGGAACCATGGATTCAATAGTGAGGTTGGAAAAGGAAATTAGGAAAGCGCAAAACAACAAAGAAAGTTTAGTTATAGTTTATTTTGATATAGAAAAAGCATATGACATGGTGTGGAAGGAGGGATTAATGATTAAATTAAAAAGATTATGGATTGAAGGAAGAGCATATGAGTGGATAAAGGATTTTTTGTTTAATAGATATATTCAAGTAAAAATAGGTAATAAAATGTCAAAGAGTTCTAAAGTTGATAACGGTACACCACAAGGAAGTGTGATCAGTCCAGTTCTGTTTTCTATAATGATTAATGATGTATTTAAAGAGATAGGAGAAGATTTTGGGAAAGCTTTGTTTGCTGATGATGGAATAATATGGAAAAGGGGAAGAAATATCCAATACTTGCAGAAAAAGATACAAGAAACAATAATTAAAGTAGAAAATTGGTCATATGAATGGGGGGTTCAATTTTCAGTAGAAAAAACAAAAAGTATGGTCTTTACAAGGAAAAGGAATGTAAAAATTGAACTTAAATAATATAGGGAACATTTGGAGCAAGTACATTGTTTTAGATATCTGGGGGTAGTATTTGATAAAAAAATTAATTTGGAAGGAAAATATAAACAAAATAGAAGAAAGATGTAAAAAGGTAATAATGACATGTTTAAGGGGGAATGAATGGGGAGCTAGTATTAAAGCCTTAAAACATATTTATATAGCGATGATTAGATCAGTTATTGATTATGGTAGTATAGTATATAGTTCAGCAAGTAAAACATTATTAAGAAAGATTGAAGTAATTCAGAGTCAGGCTTTAAGGATATGTAGTGGAGCAATGAAAACCACTCCAATAGTATCATTACAAGTGGAAACGGGAGACCTAAGAGTAAAATTTCTGAGATTAAAGTATTGGGCAAATGTACAGGGAAGTGAAGAGGATGAGCATATGGTTAAGGGGGAGATGAAAGTAGGAGGGGATTATAGTAATAGAAAATATGAGAGTATGATTTGAAAATCATGTAAACAAGCAGAAGAATTTAAATTAAATGATAAAATGTTTGTTAAATGTTTTTTTATAGTCACCTACTCCAATTTGGTTATTTCCAAAAGTAGTTATAGATTTGTTTATGAAAAATGAAATAGAGAGGCGAAAAGGTAGTGGAAACTGGGATAATATGGTGGAAAAAAGGTTAAGTGAAAATCATCATTTTATTTAGTTTACAGTGGATAGAACAAAATGGAATAAAAAAAAGTATTATATATTCAGATTCAATGTCAGCACTATTATCAATTGAAGCAATAGCTACGTTTACATGCGCCAAATTTCCCCAATCTGGTTAAAATCTTGGTCGATCGGAATTCCCAAATCCCTGTTTACATGGACACTAACTGAAATGATCTGATCATGCCATGAGTACACATGCACCAAGCACTCAATCAGGTTAAATGAGTTGAGCATGCGCACAGCGAGTTGTCTTTCCAAGGGAAGAAAAACAAAAAACAAACTCCGTCCTTTCTGCACGTCTTTTCCGCCCCATCGTGTGCTCGAGCTGACTCACGTTTTCCCCAATATGGACCTTCTGCAGGTGATTACCTTTATGTTTGGGTTTTTACTGGTCGCATTAACCAAGCTAGCGGCTGAATACATATTGCTACTGCTCCCCTGCCACAGGAGAGGAGAGCAGGATGACAGGATGACTGCGCCAGCAGACCACTTCTGTTTACCTCCTGCCATGTTTTCTACTTGGGTCTGCGAAAGCGGAAAGACGTCACGCTGAAGTTGTACGCATGCGCAGTGGGCTTTTTTCACCCCTGCACGTCTATCCGAATGAGGATCGGACAAAACCACCCCTCTCGATTGAAAGTAAATTTCATTCTGATCAGGCTGCATGTTTACATGACGTATTTTTTTTCCAATTGGGCGTTTATTCCGATTAAATGTGCCCATGTAAACGTAGCTGATGTCAGCAGATAAAAGACCAGATATTTTATTTGAAATTTATGAATGCTTATTTAGGTTAATGCGGTATAAGTCAAAAGTTAGATTTATGTGGGTTCCAGCACATGGAGGGTAATGAAGTAGCTGATTATTATGCAAAGCAGGCAACAAAACTAAATAATGTGATAGAGGTACCATATAATGTGGTAGAAATAAAAGCAGTTATTAAGAGGCAAATAATGAAAGAATGGCATGAACAATGGATAAGGGAAGAGAAATTAATGCATTTATATAATATTAAGGGAAAGGTGGGTAGAATGGAAAATATTAAAATGAATAACAGAAATCAAGTAATAATTTCAAGGATGAGAATGGGGCATACAGGTTTAAATAGTACACTTTATATATTGAGAAAGCATGGTACAGGATTGTGTGATTGTGGGAAAGATAGGGAAACAGTGGAACATGTTGTTGTAGAAAGTATGTGATAAATAGGAAAATATTAGAAGAGAAATTAAAAGTTAAGAGATATGGACAATTGAGTTTAAGGAATCTGTTAAATGGAGATATTGGTAAATATGGATTCGTATTGGAATTTTTGAGGAAAAGTGGAATAATAAGAAGAATCTAGTGGGAAATAGTAATAGGATACTCCCCACTGCGACTCACACTCCCATGCAGCAGGTGGCGGAAATGCACCTAAAAGTTGGTTGACACCCGCCAATAAAACCAAAAAAGAAAACGAACACCAGAAGAAGAAGAGTTTCCGATTCACACTCCTACACAGTTGGTGGCGGTAATGCACCTTAAGTTGGATGCCACCCGCCATTAAAAAAAAAGAAGAAGAAGATGAAAAAGAAGAGCGCGAAGATATTAAATAAGAATAAGACTGTTGTAAGCTCGCTGTAATGACAAGTTGCTAACCAGTTCTTGAGACCTATCAAAACAAATGTGAACAGTAAGACTGCGGAAGGACACGGCGGTTGCTGTTAGCAGGGCATGCAGTGCTCTAAAAGGTAATAAGCCGTAAAGCCACGGGGTCTCAGCTCAGCGGCGCCCACAAACTGCGGCCACACTGGAACGACTGGCAGCTCAGGTTGGTGTTGTGCTCCCGGTGTGGGATGGTCAAGATAAAACGGCGGCAGTTTAGGGCCTTTGCCGTGCTGCTGTGTTGGGTTGTGCCCATCTGAGACTCCTACGTTTGCTCTTTCAGTCTAACGTTAAGTGCCCCCCCTCAACCACACGGTTTAGTTGTTATTTCTTTCCGTCGTTGAACTGACGCCATTAACATTTTGTTTCGGGTCGGCTGTGTTTACGAGTCCTGAACTGTCGAGCCTGGCGCTAACGTTGGTTAATATTGGAAATGATGTCCACCTGTAGTTAATAGAGATGTCAGTATACATTACACATACACGAATATTAAATGGAGGGTTTTAAAGACAATTCCTAATGAGCTGTAGTGGTGTAACGAGGGCTTCGGTGTATATTTGGCTCGTTAGCATTCCTTCACTTATGTTCGCGCTGGCTAATGATGCTAACTGGCGTTGGGAAGACGCCACCCAGCAATATTCTGTTATCATGCATGATTTCCGGAAAAATCTTTTTAAAGAATGATATCCCAACGTGACTTGTAACCTTTTGTCCAGTTAAGAGAGAATATGTTTAAGTCGCCAGCGGAGTGAATGTCGGAAACTTCATGATATTTTGATCAAGCATTTCTTTGTCGTTTGACAAACACCTAAAGGCCCCAAGTTGTTCACCGTGGGGCAGCATTTTAAGGAAAAACAAAAGCTTATGTAACTGTTTGTTTGTGTTGGATATCTGACATGGGATTGTTTAAAGTGTCTGGAGCTATAAGTGCATCTGAGCCCCAACTCATTTGACATGAGTGAGTCTTAATCGTTTCCTGTTCGGTCTAAAAGATATAAATGATACTGAAACTGAATGAAGGTACTTTTGGATGATCTGGCCAGTCAGTTTCTTTACATGGTTCAATTTTAACTTTAACTCATCTTTGTTTATAAAGTGCCAGTTCATAGCAAAAGTCATTTCAAGGCACTTTGCAGAAATTTCAAATCAATTAGAAAAAACAAAACATTTCTTATCTATGGAATAGCCAATTGGGTTGAATCATCAATTCAACACAATCCCCCCCCATCCTGAGCAAGCAGGATTTGCTACAGTGGAAAGGAAAGACTCCTTTTTAATAGGAAGAAACGTCTAGCGGAACCATGATGGGTGGCCTTCTGCCTCGGCTGACTTGGGTGTTAGAGGACAGGAAAGAGAGACAAAGACAAATGGATTTGGGCCACTCATCATGTCAATGGAACATTAAACAGAGATAAAGTTAATGGCAGCAACAAAAAATAAAATCATGGAGAGTAAAGTAAGTAAAGACAGCAGAGTCAAGAAACATGGTCAGTCTCTGCCAGTCTGAGCCTATTGTAGCAAAACTAAAGGCTAACACTAACTACAGGATTGTGTTAAAAGGAAAGTTTTAAGCCTAATTTTAAGGAGGAGTCTGGTAACAAAAAGCTCTGCCTCCCATTTTACTTTTAGAAATTCTTGGAACCAGAAGAAGACCTGCAGTCGGAGAGTGAAGTGCTCTGTTAGGAACATATGGAAGAATAAGATCTTTAATATAAGATGGAGGTTGTTTAAAGCTTTATATGTTAAAAGTAAAATGTTACATTTTATTTTGGATTTTACAGGGAACTAATGAAGTGACGCTAAAACTATGTGAGCTCTCCTTCTAACCTTCATCAGAACTCTGGCAGCAACATTTTGGATCAGCTGGAGGTCTTTAACAGAACTATTAGAACAGCCTGATAATAAAGAATTACAATAGTCAAACTAGAAGTAATAAATACATGGACTAATGTTTCTGCATCACTCTGATTCAGAATGCTCCAAATTTGATCAACATTAAGCAGGTGGAAGAAGGTCGTCCTGGTAACATGTTTTATGTGAGAACTAAAGGACATGTCCTGATCAAAGATCATATAAAGTCTCTTTCAGTTATTACTGGAGGCAAATTTAATGCCATCTAAAGTAAGTGACTGACTACACAGTTTGTTCCTAATTTGCTCATGTCCAGCAACCAGAACCTCTACCAATAGTTAAACTCAGAAAATTAAGTGTCATCCAAGATTTGATGTCAGTAAGACACATTTGGATTCATTTAGGTTGGAGTAGTGCTTCTTTTTATGCAATGCAGTTGCTTTGCCTGCAACTTTTGACATGTCTTCAAGTTTTATCCATGTGGCGATGTGTTAAATGCAGTGTTCTGCACCATGTTAAAGTTCTAAGACTGTTTTGTTTCATTCATTCATGTACTTATCTAAGAATTGCATTCTGAAGGTGGATTTTATTTTAAAGTTGATACATTTATCACAATAACCGAGTGTGATTAGTTTTGTTGTACTTTATATTTGGTTGTTAGTAATTTTTTATAGTGATGAAGCTAAACTAATATTGGACCTCAAACTTAATGATTGTACTGCAGCCTAACTTCAGAATAAAAGCACGTGACCTTCCCTTTGGAGATGTTGAGTGCTGTCATTAAAATACAACCTCATGTCAGTGGAAAACACACCTTAAATTCTTTTACTTGCAGATGACTGTTATTTGTGCAGAATGCAGACGCTTGAATTTTTTCACCTTTTGGCATTAAAAGCTTAATATTTTCGTACAGATATTTTAGTTTTATTTGATGCGACATTGAAATGCTGTTGTTTAGATGCCCGTTCAATGTGGTAATCAATGGATTACTTAATGTCCTTATTGACAATCACAAAAGGTTCAACACTTTACATTAGTTTAAGTTCTTAAATATTCCTGCTCCTTCTGGGTTGAGTACATCAATGCAACTTATGATAACCTATATTGTTAAGTTTAACGTGAAATGACGTGGTACTTTGTGTTTGTCTGTGTTTTGTCATTGCATTCAGAGCTGACACTGTATCATCCGGTCAGGACGAAGGGAAGTCCAGAGAACTTGGTTCGGGGCCTTTGTACGACATATTGCCCTCCAGGTGCCCTGAACAGCCAGCTGTGCACAGTGATGCCTACGCTGTTGCGGATGCACATCAGGAGGAGGGTAAGGCCTTTGATACTGCCTGAGTCCATAAAACATACAGTGGGGCAAAAAAGTATTTAGTCAGCCACCAATTGTGTAAGTTCTCCCACTTAAAAAGATCAGAGAGGCCTGTAATTTTCATCATAGGTATACCTCAACTATGAGAGACAAAATGAGGGAAAAAAATCCAGAAAATCACATTGTCTGATTTTTAAAGAATTTATTTGCAAATTATGGTGGAAAATAAGTATTTGGTCAATAACAAAAGTTAATCTCAATACTTTGTTATATAGCCTTTGTTGGCAATGACAGAGGTCAAACGTTTTCTGTAAGTCTTCACAAGGTTTTCACACACTGTTGCTGGTATTTTGGCCCATTCCTCCATGCAGATCTCCTCTAGAGCAGTGATGTTTTGGGGCTGACGCTGGGCAACACGGACTTTCAACTCCCTCCAGAGATTTTCTATGGGGTTGAGATCTGGAGACTGGCTAGGCCACTCCAGGACCTTGAAATGCTTCTTACGAAGCCACTCCTTCGTTGCCCGGGCGGTGTGTTTGGGATCATTGTCATGCTGAAAGACCCAGCCACGTCTCATTTTCAATGCCCTTGCTGATGGAAGGAGGTTTTCACTCAAAATCTTACGATACATGGCCCCATTCATTCTTTCCTTTACACGGATCAGTCGTCCTGGTCCCCTTGCAGAAAAACAGCCCCAAAGC
Organism: Pachypanchax playfairii; assembly: GCA_006937955.1. Taxonomy (NCBI): domain Eukaryota; kingdom Metazoa; phylum Chordata; class Actinopteri; order Cyprinodontiformes; family Aplocheilidae; genus Pachypanchax; species Pachypanchax playfairii. The sequence goes on along the minus strand of SSNP01000018.1, from coordinate 204,973 downwards.
ATGATGTTTCCACCCCCATGCTTTACAGTAGGTATGGTGTTCTTTGGATCCAACTCAGCATTCTTTCCCCTCCAAACACGACAAGTTGAGTTTCTACCAAAAAGTTCTATTTTGGTTTCATCTGACCATATGATGTTCTCCCAATCCTCTTCTGGATCATCCAAATGCTCTCTAGCAAACCGCAGACGGGCCTGGACGTGTCCTGGCTTCAGCAGGGGGACACGTCTGGCACTGCAGGATTTGAGTCCCTGGCGGCGTAGTGTGTTACTGATGGTAGCCTTTGTTACTTTGGTCCCAGCTCTCTGCAGGTCATTCACTAGGTCCCTCCGTGTGGTTCTGGGATTTTTGCTCACCGTTTTTGTGATCATTTTGACCCCAGGGGGTGAGATCTTGCGTGGAACCCCAGATCGAGGGAGATTATCAGTGGTCTTGTATGTCTTCCATTTTCTAATAATTGCTCCCACAGTTGATTTCTTCACACCAAGCTGCTTACCTATTGCAGATTCAGTCTTCCCAGCCTGGTGAAGGTCTACAATTTTGTTTCTGGTGTCCTTTGACAGCTCTTTGGTCTTGGCCATAGTGGAGTTTGGCGCGTGACTGTTTAAGGTTGTGGACAGGTGTCTTTTATACTGATAACGAGTTGACACAGGTGCCATTAATACAGGTAACGAGTGGAGGACCGAGGAGCCTCTTAAAGAAGTTACAGGTCTGTGAAAGCCAGAAATCTTACTTGTTTGTAGGTGACCAAATACTTATTTTCCACCATAATTTGCAAATAAATTCTTTAAAAATCAGACAATGTGATTTTCTGGATTTTTTTTTCCTCATTTTGTCTCTAATAGTTGAGGTATACCTATGATAAAAATTACAGGCCTCTCTGATCTTTTTAAGTGGGAGAACTTACACAATTGGTGGCTGACTAAATACTTTTTTGCCCCACTGTACATTCCATGTCAAGTGTCTGAATGGTTCCCAGTCAATCATCACAGATTTGGTTGAAAAAAATTCCAGGATATTCATACACTTCCAAATAGGAGAAGTCCCACATTTAAGCTGTCCACTTCCAACAGTTTTATCATAAAAATATTTTGGCACCTAAATTCTCTGCAATTTTTCTGACGTTATTTGGGCAGAGTTTTCTTATGAGCCACTTTGAAATTGCAATATCTAGAAAACTGTTTAACCAGGTTCTTCAAACTTTCTGTCAGTAAAATCTTCTGATGTTGCTGGAAGATTCTGGACTTCCAGAGGTGTGGCTCAGGTGTATCAGAAGATTCTGGGTACTTGAATTAGCTCAATTTGAAGGTCTATAAAAATAGGATCATAATCACAAAATAATCATCATAATGCAATCACCAAACACATAACCCTCCAGGAAAGGAGATGAACCCCAAAATGAAACTCTTATTTTTTCTGGCTAAATCAAAGATGAACATTTTTAAAAGAATATACAGTTTATTGTTTACAGCATCTGTTCCCATTTAAGTTCTGGGGCACTCTGGGGTTGATATAAAACATCTGCAGGGGAGCACAAGATATGATACTATTTAAATAAATACATAAATAGATAATAAATAAAGAGAATAGAGTTTTAATACATGACATGAAAACAGGATCTTATGATGATACAGCTACTCCTCGAAGATGAACCAGAAAGATGAAGATGGATGGAATAACTTCATCTCTCAGTCTGATGATGTGACCAGTTGGATTAAAATCCTCTGGTTTGAAAAGTTCACTGCAGAGAATTAAGACTCTGGGTCTGTGAAGCCTTCTCTTCTTGGGGAATCTTCCCACTTCTTTCTGATATTGATTTGGAAAACCTTTAAATCCAAAACCAGAGATTTTAGAGTCTACACAAAAACAATAAAAACATTATTAATCATATTCTCTTCATTCTTCTTCGCATTTTATTCATATTAACTTTTACTTCACACTTTATTCTTGTTTTCACTCCAGAGAGCTGAAAAATGTTTATTTCGAAATAACACAAACACTTCTGTTGATAATGAACCAAAGCTGCAGAAATCGTAAGTTCATCAACTGGGAGTTTAAACCAGTAATATTATTTAATTCTACCTTAGCATTCTTCTGTCAGCTGTAATCAATGTTATGGAATAATTTCTAAATGTCAGATGAATAAACACCGGTGTTCCTATGTTAGCAGGCTGGTGGATATATGGTACAAAATATGTATTTTGTCAGAAAAAAATAACAATGTCCAGTTTTACCTCTGAAATTCGCCGTTTCTTGGTCTCAATATTCCGTTTATTAAAGCAGAACTAAGTAAGTTTTTTCACCTCAATAAATGTTTTCTAGAGTCCCTGTGGGGGTAAACAAGGACTTGGCGGGGTGATTCGTGGGTCCCTCCCCTCCCTCCGGGGTCTGTGTCCTGAAAGCAGCACTTGCAACTTTCAGTGGATCGGACCCGACTAATCTCGCGAGAACAATCCTGCTTTACGGCACTCACACTCACGTACATAAATACAAGCATGAAGCCTTGCCGTTGTTAGCAACGCCACCCTTAGGAGCGCAAAGATGACAATAATACTCACCTGTCGAGACATTTTCTTGGTTTTGTTTTTCTTTCTTCTTGCAAAAGCGTTCTCTGCGCGTTGTTGTTGGGGGGGCGGCGGCGGGGTGGAGGGGGGGGGGTCTGCGACGGCGGCGGGGGAACGTTACGACAGTGAGCTTTCACGGGAGACCAGTAGGGGGAGAGCGAGAGCAAAACTTACTTAGTTCTGCTTTAAAGCAGAAATACACTCAACAACATTCAGACATCCTGTATGAACCGCTGTTGTTTTTAGCTGTGAGTCTGCATCGAATACCGGACTCTAATGGCGGCCGCATTTCCTGCGCTGAAGCAGCCAATAGGGCGTCTAATGATTTATATACATGTCTATGGTATAACCTATATGCACGCACCCCTTCTGCATTCCCCATGAGACCGCAGTCCTACTTCCGATTGTTGGAGTCATCGGCGAAGCTGAGTGAAATGGCTGAGGTTACTTTTATTTAATCGTGAAATGCGTATATCAATGCTTTTTAAAATATTGGTCATTTATGTTGCATTATATAAGGACAAAAAGACTGTCTATAAAACATTAAATCACTTTATAGGAGACCTTTAACTCCACTACAAAAGACTAAGCAAGCCCTCATCCAGCAGCTGACATGTGAACAATCTTAAGGCAACCATTTCTTCCAAACTGAAAACATTACTCTCTTTAACAGTTAAAAATTACCCGAGCTAATGCTAACGGGTTTACAAGGCTAATTTCTGTAAAAAAAAAAAATTTAATTACCTTGTATAAAACCTGATGTCATAATCAGAAGAAGCAAACCGCAGGCAGGCAGAGAGCAGCTGTTCCAATCAGACAGGACCAGCACAGCCCCCTTCTTCAGAAGTCTGCGTCTTCCTCATGTAGCGGGCTCGATCAGATCAGCAGATGAAAAATCTTGTATGAACTGTAATGTTGAAGCAGTCTCCTCGTATTTTAACCAACCACTTTTTTTGTAACTCACCATCTTTCGGGAAAGTGTGAAAACTTAAAAAAAGAGTTAAACCTTGAAGACGCTGTGCATTTTGGTACACAGCAGTGGTAGCTAGCTGTGCTGTCTTCTCTCTTTTGAAAGGAAAACTTAGTCCTCTTGGATGTCATATTGTACACACATACGCGCTTGTATATGATTTAAAGTTAAACAAAATGAAAAACAAGATAACTGAAATGCGTCACGTGGCTCTTTGCATAGAGCCCATTTGTTTGATCACAGCTCCTTTGCTCAGTAGGAGGGAGAGAAGTTGTGCTAAGCTAGACCAAGGCTAGTTAGTAAACCATACTGTTATAATAAAAGCTAAGAGATGTTAAAACCCAAGATTCTCTTATGGTGAGAGTGCAGAACAATTGAAAGAGAGGGGCTTATGAACTAATAAGTCAAAAAATGACAAGCTAGCGGAAATCTGAAAAAAATGCCAAGAACGCAGACAGATCAGCAATTAAACAGTGCAACCAAGACAAACAGGAAGTGATACGACATTTCTTTCCACGAGATCCCGCGAGAAAATGGGATATTTGTGTGAATATAAAGTTAAAGGAACTTAAGGCAGCTTTACAAAATCTGACTCAGTGCTGCCGCGACAGGCGCTGTGGCTAACTGCAGCCACCAGCCAAGCCGGCACGGGAGCGCGCACAGACACTTTACAGACGGTTCGTCTTCACAGCTTTGCACCGGGGAGGCTAACATACTTCACGTCAGGTCTCTCCACTCTGTTATTTGATTTGATCTCATCATTTTCATACTGTATCAGGCTCTAAACACGACCTATAATGTTTCTCACCTGGTCACAAGGAAATGAGCCATGTCAGCATCCGTTTTCACTCCCAAATGCAGCTGAAGTTCCCTCCATGAACCGAACGCATATCCAATATTTATGCGGGTGCCTGCCCGGCTTCGGTCATATTTTTTTTTAGACTCACGAGATGCCGCTGATAAAGTCTTTTTTTTCTTTGTGGTGCCACTTTTTTGGGGGGTGAGAGTGGATGCAGGTCGTTTGCTGGCTGCAGAAACATCCATAAGTATACCTTCAGTGTTTGAATCCAAGTCCACGGCGGCCATGTACTTCCTGTTCAAGAGCTGTCGGCAACGCGCATGCAGCGTCAATTTACGTCACATCCCTACAACTGCGCGGGAAATTCGGACGTCGAACTGCAGCGCATTATGTGGCACACAGCGTTTCCAAGGCAACAGACATATATGCGGATGGCCTCGTTATTTTGGGTTTTTAATGCTTCATGACCCATTAGCATTAAATAAACTGGAAATGCATGTGTAGTTTTTCACAAATCTTGCCTTAAGTCCCTTTAACATTAATGTACATGTGTCTCAGTGATTCCTGTAGATGTTCAACAGACCATGCTGATTAAACAAGAAACACCTGAGGAATGGAGGCCAGACCAGAAGATACAAGAGACCCTCAACATAAAGGAGGAAGAGGAGCTCAAGGTGAAGGAGACTGATGCCACCAGGTTTCCCCTTACTGCAGTTTCTTTGAAGAGGGAGAATGATGAAGAGAATCCTTTGTTTCCACAGCTTCATCAACACCAGCCAGATAAACATGGAGATCTTCCAAACAGCAGCTCAACTGACCAGATGACAGCAGCACCTGGTGTGAAGAACTGTGGAGGAGCTGAAACCACCAAGAACCCAGATCTTAAAACTAACAAATATGATTCTAGCTCTTCAGAAACTGAAGTCAGTGAGGATGATGAAGAGGACGAGGATGTGAACAATCCTGACTCTCAACTGCAACACTTGTCAGACTCTGGATCAGTAACTGAAGACGGTAATAATGACTGGACGGTGAGCAGTCCTCCTAAAACAGGCAACAAGAAAATATTTAGCTGCTCTGAGTGTAATGAACAGTTTGTTTCCAAGCTGTCTTTACTTAGACCTCTGACAAGTCATTCAAAAGTAAAATCCTCAAGTTGTTCTAGTCATAAAAAGCTTTTAAGAGTGACGAAAAAAGCAAACTCAGACAGGAAAGAGAAGACAAGACAAAAACCTTTTTGTTGTGAGCTATGTGGACAAAGCTTTTGTCAAAAGTCACATTTAAACATACACATGAGAATCCACTCAGGTCAGAAACCTTTTTGTTGTGAGGTTTGTGAAAAACGGTTTTGTGAAAAGTCTAGTCTAAACAAACATATGAGAATCCACACAGGTCAGAAACCTTTTTGTTGTGAACTTTGTGGAAAAAGCTTCTGTCAAAACTCACATTTAAACACACACATGAGAATCCACACAGGTCAGAAACCATTTTGTTGTGAGGTTTGTGAAAAACAGTTTAGCCACAAGTTTTGTCTGATTCAACACATGAGAATCCACACAGGTCAGAAGCCATTTTGTTGTGAGGTTTGTGAAAAATTGTTTAGTGAAAAGTCTTATCTAAACAAACACATGAGAATCCACACAGGTCAGAAGCCATTTTGTTGTGAACTTTGTGGACAAAGCTTCAGGCACAAGTCACATTTGAACTCACACATGAGAATCCACACAGGTCAGAAATCTTTTTGTTGTGAAGTTTGTGAAAAACGTTTTAGTGTAAAGTCTAGTCTTAACTTACACATGAGAATCCACACAGGTCAGAAACCTTTTTGTTGTGAAGTTTGTGAAAAACGGTTTCGTGTAAAGTCTAGTCTAAACTCACACATGAGAATCCACACAGGTCAGAAGCCATTTTGTTGTGAACTTTGTGGACAAAGCTTCAGGCACAAGTCACATTTGAACTCACACATGAGAATCCACACAGGTCAGAAATCTTTTTGTTGTGAAGTTTGTGAAAAACGTTTTAGTGTAAAGTCTAGTCTTAACTTACACATGAGAATCCACACAGGTCAGAAACCTTTTTGTTGTGAAGTTTGTGAAAAACGGTTTCGTGTAAAGTCTAGTCTAAACTCACACATGAGAATCCACACAGGTCAGAAGCCATTTTGTTGTGAACTTTGTGGACAAAGCTTCAGGCACAAGTCACATTTGAACTCACACATGAGAATCCACACAGGTCAGAAATCTTTTTGTTGTGAAGTTTGTGAAAAATGGTTTAGTGTAAAGTGTAATCTAAACTCACACATGAGAATCCACACAGGTCAGAAACCATTTTGTTGTGAACTTTGTGGACAAAGATTTAGACAAAAGTCAAGTTTAAACACACACATGAGAATCCACACAGGTCAGAAACCTTTTTGTTGTGAAGTTTGTGAAAAACGGTTTAGTGTAAAGTCTAGTCTAAACAAACACATGAGAATCCACACAGGTCAGAAATGATGTTTGCTTGTGAACATCAAGACTCTTAAGAGACACTCATGACTGAATAGAAACAAAGTTCCAGTATTTTAAAAATTTTGCAGTTTGATGTTTTTTTGAGAGAAAGTGAATATGTTCTGTTTCAAATACCAAATGTTAAAATTATTTAAGATGTACAACGTTTTGTCATCAAGTGGTTTTAAATATTTTTGGGAAAATGTTTTCTAAAAAATTTGAAAATCTAACTGATGTAAATGTTTCTTTTACTTTGGTCTATTCTGATTGAAATAGATATTTTTCAATTATTATTTTACATGTCAATTGTTCTAATGGTGCGTTCACACCGCGGGCTTTGTCAGTGTCAAGCAACGCTCACAATGCATCTAGTTTTATACTTGTACATTGAAGTTTGCAACGCCTGCCACTTCTGAGCAAAACAGCGCACAGGTGGGGTTTCCACTGTTGCTGCATGGTCTGAACTGTAGCGGATCATATCGAAAGAGTGGCTTGGCTTTATTTGCTTAATAAAGCTAGACAACGTCGGGTGCGTCAGCAATAAGTTTGTCTTCCATTGTTGAAATTGTGTTTTTCCTGCTCCCGCTTCATTCAAGTTACGTGCAGCAACATCACTACAATGAGATGTCCTGATTAGTTGATGTGCAACTTAAAAGGCGTCAAGACTGTCAAAAGTTCCACTAGTTGAACTTCTGTGTTGCTCGCGTTTCAAGTAGCAAAGCTTGAAAAGCAGGAAAAGCTTGAAAAGTTGACCCTGCCAACGCACACAGAGCGCCACAGAGACTGACAGACTCAACCATAGACTTTCCATGTAATCTTGCTGCTCCTGACACTTGGGCCAGTGTGAACACACCATAAGAATATCCTGTATAAATTAATAGCGAAAACTAAACTAAATATTTACTGTTAAATTTACAAAAAACTTTTAGATAATTTTAATTAATGTTTTTTGATATTTCAACTACTTAAATGTTTTTCATTTCATTACTTTCTCCAAAAAATTTTAAATATGCAGTTGCTGAAGAACTAGTATGAAGTTTAAAAATGTAAGATACTTCTGCATTTCTTAAATGTTTGTGTTGTTTTGTTGCATTTTACAGCTTTGTAATTTGAATTTACTTGTTTTTGTCAGATAAAATTTGAAATAAACTTAACGTGGAGAGACTTTTTTGGTTTTCATGTCACTTAAAAACTGTTTAATTGTATTTAACTGTGTAACGTTATATTTGCGACTGCAGTCGAATGCACACAATGGAACTCCAGTGATTCAAAAGGTTTATTGAGAATACAGAATACAAGAACCCAGATCATCTCAGACAATGGTTGATTATCTTCAGGTCAAAATATGACAAAGAGGCACTGTCCCAATACCTGTACTTGCGCACTTCAATTGCGTGTTCCCGATGAGGGGCGTGAGTGCGTAGGGTGTCTCAATCATCATGAGTTGAGAGTCGCGCCCTTGGTCCTGCCCCTTTTGCACCCTTGATCCGCACTTTTTCAAAGCCCGCAGTAATTCATCTGTAGGGAGATGGGAGCTTTCTGGAAACCAGATCCTGCGTACATCACATGACCTTTATCCAATACCAGGTTCAGATCTGAGGGGCTAACACTTTCATTCTCATACAGGAATGATACAAACACCAGACTGTTCACTAAACACTGCTTGTTCTGGTACGCACTGTAAATATATGAAGCCTGACTTCTTGACGCACACACAGTGGTAACAGATCGATGCTGTGAAACACTGGGAACATGAGATGATCCAGCTGCATCTCTTGTCACGTTAGCATCAGGTTCACTTCGGTTTCTGTTCTGTACTATGACGTGTTCTCACAACATCATCCAACCTCCATCAGACACATTCACCTTCTCTCTGCTCAGAGAAACTGGCTCACCTGTCCTGTCAAATACCTTAGCATGGGACACCCGGGGCTGACGTTGGTTTACTCGTCCTACACAAATACCTTCAGTCTGACGTCCTCTCACTACATCAGCATAAGATCTAAGGAGACCCATGTCTTACTTTAACGAATACACACTAACAGATGTGACAAATAACGCTGATAGGGAATGGAAAACATAGAATTATACATGTTCATGCCTGACACCAGCTTTGAACAAACCTCCTGCATGACCTGTGTAAAAGCAGTCACACAGGCCTGTTATCTGACCTGCTACAGTTATCTGACTTACACATTCTCAGAACACTTTGTTTTCTTAATCCAAGGTAATTGTGAGGTGCCAGTGGCGACTGGCTCGACTGATTTGGGAGTGACAATTCATGTTATCTGTTCTTGCTGTTTCTAAGTGAATAAAGACACTGAGCTGAAGAGGGATTGTCAGAGCTGTCTTACAGAGGTGCTGTAAGCTGACACTCAGCTGAGTTTTGAACCAAACTTCTTGAGTGGTCTTGATTCTTCTTTTTATAATAACAAAAGATTTTGATAGAATAAGGAAAAAACCTAACATTTTCTTGGTGCTGTGACCCGGATCTCCTTGATGGTTCCAGAAAGCTCTCTGGCGATGGAGTGAGGTCTCATGACGCGAGCAATGCCTACAATCTCATCGAAGGTCACGCTGCCATTGTGCTTAATGGTCTTGACCTTTTTTCTGTCACGGGGACGTTCCTTACGAGCTTTGATGATCAGCGCCGACGCAGAGGGGAACCACCTCAATGGCGGCCCAAACCTCTGGTATCAGTTTCAGAAAATGCTTGCAGATGACAAGAATGTGAGTGGTTGTTAAATGGTAAATGGCGTGCACTTGTATAGCGCTTTAATTAGGTCCTACGACCCCCAAAGCGCTTCACACTACAGTTTTTTTTTCCCATTCACACGGGACAGGGTAGGTGCTAACACTCACACAACCCGATACGCAGATCGGGGGACAACATGGGGTTCAGTGTCTTGCCCAAGGACACTTCGACATGTGGCGGTGGAAGTCGGGATCGATCCACCAACCTGTTTGCTCTGTGATGCCCAAATCAGCTCAACAACCCATCCTCTACAGACGTAACATGTCTTTCAAGGACTCGGCGTGCTTTTGTGGATTGATGTCAAGTGACCACACTCTTATCAGCTCCAGACAAGTATACGAAGCCCATTATCACCGAGAAAGAAGATCCGTCGAGTTCTCACCACACGATCCCATCTGGGTGCGTGATGTTCCTCCTGAACACAAGCTCTGGACAGATGGATAAAAAGTGATTCTCTCCCTATTCCCATGGTTCGGTACCGGAAAGAACTTGCTGAGGATAGAAACTCTCACCTACCGTTTCAACCAATTTCTGAACCTGACAATGAACATCCAGAAGGGAAGACAAAGGGAGATTGACGCTATGAAGGCCATGATTTTGCAACACCGGTTTGTGCTGGACACCCTCACAGCTGAACGAGGTGGCGTTTGCGTAATGATAGGCACAACCTGTTGCACATACATTCCTGGAGAAAATGACACCCACATCCAAGACAACATGGACTCACTCAGGAACCTTCAGAAAGATGTTCTGGAAGACTCACATCCCAGACCTTGGAACCTAAATGTAAATGGTAAATGTCCTGTATTTGTATAGCGCTTTTCTAGTCATTCAGACCACTCAAAGCGCTTTCACACTGCAAGGTTTTGCATTCACCCATTCACACAACCCGATATGTAAACCGGGGGAGAGGGTAGGGGCTAACACTCACACAACCCGATACGCAGATCGGGGGGCAACATGGGGTTCAGTGTCTTGCCCAAGGACACTTCGATATGTGGCAGTGGAAGCCAGGATCAATCCACCAACCTTCAAATTGGAGGACGACCGCTCTAGCCACTGAGCCACAGCCGCCCACGCCCAACCTATGGGCCTGGTTCACAATTAGACCTTGGTGGCACATTTTGTTGAAGCTTTGTATGCCATTTGTTGTAATACTAATACTCTTCTGCATATTTTTCAGTTGTGTACTGCCATGCATTAAGTCTATGATAATCAAAGCTACCACAAGTGCACTGGTGTCTTATCAACTGCTTTCTTAACGCCTCTCATCTTCTTCCGCCTCTCGTTGTGAACGGACGCTTTCTAGCTGCTCCCTTATCTTTGTCCTCCCCCACTGTTCCTGCTTTTCGTCTCGTCTCTGTGTTTCTCTGTACTGGCTGCTGCAAAATGAAAATTAGAAAATGGATCTGGTTTCGTGGTCACTCAACGCATTGGACAAAGTTTTCTCAAACTTAAGGCTGAAAAAGGGGGAGCCGTCATGCCCGGAGTCGACCCTCCCGGCTGGGTTTACCATGGATTCCTGGGGCGAGTGGAAGATGGTATGCCTGTCTGTTCTGGCTGTCGAAGACGTGGAGGATGTCTACATATTTGGATTATTGATCGTGGGGTACCTGCTGATCGGTGTTGGTGGTTACCTGATGTATCTACAAATTCTAAAGTTATGGATGTTATGGGCTGGATCTGGCAACACTTGGACTAAAAGATTCGGAGATCAGGATCGCAAACTGGATGCGGTCTCGGAGCAGTACCGCGACCAGCTGGCTGTGATTCTCGAACGGGACAGGGAATGCCAGGTTCGAGACAGCAAGCTGGCTGACGGGGTGCTGGAGCTGAATCGTAAACTGGGTGCGCTGCTGGATCTCACTGGAAGGATTGGTGCCACCTTGGAGAAGTTGCAGTTTCGGCTCGGAGTGGAGAAGTGATTGATTGATTATTGGTACTATGCAATTTGGCCCTAATTCGGATTATTCAGACTTTTTTCCACAATAGTGCACCATATGGACAATGAGAAGCTGTTGCAATTCTTCAGCTTTGACTTAATCTCTGTTATCTCATTTCGGCTGGCCTCAAGGCCAAAACACTGAATTCCTCCTGGAACAGTGAGCACCGAGATACACACAGCCCCCTCCTTATCCGTGTCCACCGGGCGCCAAAGACTGTGGACGACATAACATCTGGGTTGTCCCAGAGACGGTGTCCTTGATAACTCTCTGCACACAACCACATACACTGATTACATTCACATCCTCAAGAAAGTTCTCAACATGTCTCGTGAACATCCCCCCCCCGCTGGAGGTTTTTATTGCTTATATCAAGCGCCCCCTCTTGATGGGGCACTGGGTGTAGGGAACCTTTTTTCTCCTCCCTCTGACCTTACGTGGTCTTATTCATCTTTTTTTTCCTAACACACAGGCTGATGCGTGCTTATGTATATGTATGTATGTATTTGTATGTATTCTCCTGTGTGATCTTGCTGGCCTGATCGAAGTGCGCCGGGTATACTGGCAGCCTGGAGAGTGAAGGTCAAGCTGTTCTCCATGTCTCCTTGAATTTCCCTTCTGGGATAAATAAAGTATTTTTCATTCATTTCATTCATTTTCATTTCATGATGATGCTAAAGAAGATGGTAACGACACTGTGTGAATGGTCATGTCTTATCTGTCACACTTACTGCCACTGATGTCGAAAATGTGAAAAAAAAAGAGGCAACACAGATATTTTGTGAACAGTTTTTATTATCACTTGTTTGTTACACCGCACTCACACGTATAATCAGGGGGGAATTGATAAGGAATGGAAAACAGAATTATACACGTTTATGCCTGACACCAGCTTTGAACAAACCTGTGTGAAAGCAGTCACACAAGCCTGTTATCTGACCCGCTACAGTTATCTGACTTACACATTCTCCCTCAGAACACTTTGTTTTTCTTAATCCAAGGTACTTGTGAGGTGCCAGCCGTGACTGACTCGACTGATTTGGGAGTGATGATTCATCTTATCTGTTATTGTTGTTTCTAAGTGAATAAAGACACTGAACTGAAGAGGGATTGTCAGAGCTGTCTTACAGAGGTGCTGTAAGCTGACACTGTCCTCGGCTGAATTTTGAACCAAACTTCTTGAGTGGTCTTGATTCTTCTTTTTGTAATAACAAAAGGTTTTGATAGAATAAGGAAAAAACCAAACAAATGCGTCCATTACCTGTGAAGTACGTGTTGTTTACGCGTGTTTTACATGTTGTCTTTGCGTTCAATATATCTTAAATCTTGAAGCGCCTTGTTTGCGTGTACTTTATGCGCATTTTGTGTGTAAAATACACGTAATTTGTGCGCTAATGTTAATTCTGGCTTTCTGTAAGGAGAAGATAGAATGTGAAGGTCACAACTGTCAAAAACAGAAAGATACTTCAGCTGTGACCTCTGACCTGCGAGTGTCTCACAGCCTGGAGGAGGTGAAATCTCACATGGCGCCAAACTCAAAGTCTGAAAGCAAGATCTTGTCTGTGGCTGGCAGCAGAAATGAGACTCTCTTCACAACTGCTCCTCTGCTGAGGGAGGCAGGAAGACGGGTCATGCGCACATCCCCCACTGCCATGAAGTGTTCTCCATCAGCACTCAGTCAGAGATTCACGCTGTGCAGCTGTCCTACCTGTATAGTTAGTAGATCTAGACAACACAACACAAATTAAGTTACACAGATAGGACACTCTAAAACAACGGTAACCAGTCTGGCGCAATGCATTGTTGGTAACTATGTGTCACTTGCACCTTCTAGCACTTGAACGTTATTTAATATTATTATGTCGATGTGGACAGTTTTCAAAGTATTATGAGTTTTTGGATCTTGATTTTGCAAACGGAGCAGTTTAATATGTTTATGGATCTAAATAAATATATATTAGCTAAATTCTGCTGACCCAATTTTGTGACTGATGATGTGAATCTTTGGAAATGAAATGAAATGAAAAATACTTTATTTATCCCAGAAGGGAAATTCAACGTTGTAGTAGTTTTTTTTTTTTTTTTTGGTCCAACAATAAAAACAATCAAGGTCTGTTTTTGTTGTGGAGGCTAATGGCTGCAGGCAGGAATGATCTTTTGTATCTTTCGGTCTTGCAGGTCTTGACCTGAAGAAGCCTCTCACTGAACACACTCTGTTGTTTGATCACTGTGTCATGCAGAGGGTGAGAAGAGTCCTCCATCATCTTCATCAGCATTCTTTTTTGTACAATCAGCTCCAGCGGCTCCAGAGATACTCCCAGCACAGATCCAGCTTTCCTGATCAGATTGTTGATTCTCTTCAAGTCTCTGGTTCTGATGCTGCTGCCCCAGCAGATGGCTGCAAAGCTGATTGCACTTTCCACAACAGACCTATCTTGGTGCAGACATTAAAAGATCTCAGCTTCCTTAAGAAGTAGAGTCTGCTCTGACCTTTCTTGTAGATGTATTCTGTGTTGCATTTCCACTCTAGTCTGTTGTCCAGCTGAACTCCAAGGTACTTGTATTCCTCCACCACCTCTACCTCCTCTCCTAGGATGGAAATACTGCTGTGTTGATTCTTTCTCCTCCTGAAGTCAACAATCATCTCCTTAGTTTTGCTGGTATTTAAAACGAGTTGATTGTTACCGCACCATTTCACAAACTGACTGACCAGTTCTCTATACTCAGCTTCTTGTCCCTCACTGATGCACCCAACAACTGCAGAGTCATCAGAGTATTTCTGCAGATGACAGGACTCAGAGTTGTACTGGAAGTCAGAGGTGTACATCGTGAAGAGAAACGGTGAGAGTACAGTTCCTTGTGGCGCTCCAGTGCTGCTGACCTCCATCTCAGACACACAACCTTTCAGTCTCACTAACTGTGGTCTGTTTGTGAGGTAGTCATAAATCCAGGAGGTTGTGGAGGAATCCACCTGGAATTTATGGAGTTTCTCACATAACAAAGCAGGCTGAATTGTGTTAAAAGCACTTGAGAAGTCAAAGAACATGACCCTCAAAGTGCTGCCTGATTGGTCCAGATGAGAGTATGCTCTGTGAAGCAGGTAGATGATGGCATCTTCAACCCCAAGCCCATTACGGTATGCAAACTGTAATGAGTAAGGTCCTACGGATGTTATATTTGGTCTGTCTATGTTTTATAAAACCTGTTTGATCTAAACTAATAATATCTGGTAATATTTTTTCGATACGCTAGTACGCTAGTATTGCTGTAAAAAGTCTATAATCTACATTGAGCACACTTATTGGTCGATAATTTGAGCACATTGTTACATCTTTACCCTCCTTTGAAATTACTGAGATTATTGCTTCTTTCCAGAAGTCAGGAATTTCTCCTCCATTCAATATCCAATTAAAAGTTTTTTTTAAACATTGGGATCAAAGTTTTCCAATAAATTTCATACCATTCTGATATACAGTATATCAGAATGGTATGAATGGAGCTTTTATTGTTTTTAAGTTTAGATATCGCTGTATTTATTTCTTCTACTGTTATTTCTGCCACTAAAGATTTGTTCTGTTCTTCTGTAATATGTGGCAAATGTAAATTATTTAAGAAACTTTCAATTTGGGATTCATTGTTATTATGTACCTGGGAGTATAACTGCCTATAATAGGTTTCAAAGCACTTATGAATTTCTCCTGTCTTATACACTACGGATTGTGTCTGTGGGTCTTTTAAGACGTAATTTAAGGCGTCTTCCTCCTCGTCCTCCTCTGATATGAGGGGCCTGTCAGTGTCCTCAAATTCGTCCTCGTAGTCCAACTCCAGCACATCCTCCGCGGGCTAGTCCGTATCAACCAGGTTGAGCTGGGAACCCCAGCTAGACGTGGTGTATGGCTCCGGTCCCTGAAGGGGGTTGACTGACGACATGCGCAGGCGGCAGCTCGGCTGTCGGGAGGTAAGGGTCCTTCCCCGACAGACTATCTTGGTGTGCTAGTTGTCGGCGGAAACTCTTGACGCTAAAGCGTGCACAGTGCTTGCATGTCCCGGGTTGTTCAATGCCTGGTGGGCATGTTCCAGCCCGAGTCAGCACGAGCAGACCTGGTGTGGATCTTTACTAAATATTTTGTTAAGCTAGCTTGCCAGTGATAAGATACTACCGAAGCGAGAAGAGGTGATTGAATGGTGTTACGTGGTGACGCATGCTACTTATAGTGACGTGTGACGTCAAGATCACCAGCCAATCAGGCTTGGCGTAATGTGATAAGTGCTTCTGAGGAATCCGCCGGAGGGGCTTATCCCATAGTGAGACATTGAAACGAATGTTATGAAAGAGAACAGGTCAGCAACTTCTCTTTCAGTTTTAATCTCTCAAACTACGCAGGTGGCGATAAAACCCGAGTCATCCCTAGCTCAAACGGTCTGTAGGCTACTTATTTCTTCACAACTCCTTTGTTCGTTAGTATTCGGCAGCTCCCGCAGTTGAAACCATGTGTAGGGGAACACGTATTATGAAAGTTTGCCTCTTCAATACGTGTTATTTGGGGCACCACCTTCTTTCGAAGGAATTAAATATTAGAATATTTAATCAAATTATTTCAGTCTCATAATATGAAGTCGCATGTCCGTCCAGATAATGACTCAAATCACACATAAAAACTCACTGAATCGGCCAATTAAAATTAAGGTGAATATTTATTGAACAACAAGGAAGACAGACCAATAACAAACAAACAAATAAACAACTAAAACATTTAATGGAATTATCGTTGCTACGAACAGGAAATGGCGTCAGACTTAGTATGTTTCTAGAATAAGTAGACTTTCTAACATTCAAGAATCTTAAACACTAGTAAGAGTGGGTGAGGAAACGGAAAATGCTCTTTTAACACGGAAGAGAATTTTAAATTTAAGGAAAATTGTAATTTTGGGGTGAGAGAAAAGAGGGACAAACCGAGACATAGATTTCACTTCCGGGCCACTGAGACGAACCAACACAAAGTTATAATCCGTTGTCATGGATTAAATGAAATCGATCTCTTACTTCTTTTGCAGCACGGCGGAGAGTTTTGCTCCTTGGTTCCCAGAGAGGTCCGTCGACTCAAAGTAAGTCTTCTCCGAGTGTCGGAACTTTACCCAGGTAGACGAACAGCTAGAGTAGGGATCAGGTCACTGGTGGTTCTCGTCACGTGTCGGAAGGCCCACGGAAGGAATTCTGGGATCTGTAGTCTCTTCTTTCAGCTGGCGACGTGAAGTTCTGGGTTTTGTGGGATTAAACTATTCAAATAAAATACTTGGCGTGTTTGAACGTGCGCCGAATTTAAAGAAAAAGGAACTTTGAAGGTAAAGAAAATCGCGCGTTAAAACGAAAAACTTAACTTTCAAATAAACGAGGAGTTTCTTAAAATAAAATCAAAAGGGTTTTAAACTCGCAAAACGAGGTAAAAATGATAAAAACGAGAGCCGAGTAGGCTTAAAGAAAAATTAAGTAAAACTAAGATGAAGATGACGAAAGTCTTGAAAAAGGAAAAAAGAAAAAAAGGAAAAGCAGAGCCCAAAAGGCTTCAGGCGATGGAGCTGCCGTAGCTTCAGGAGAGGAGAGAGTGAGGGCCTCGGGAGGTGTCAATTATAGACTATTTCGCCCACCTCTGGGCGTGGCTATCACTGGCTCTTAGCCAATGATAAATCCGTTTTTGGGAATTTAAATTTTAGGACTGCCCTCTGGTATCGGTTACAGATTCTTCTATTATATCAAATAAAAATGCTTGCTCATCCACTCTTTGTGAAACTAACATTACCATCAATTTTATCTTTTAACAAGAATTAACAAACAGTGTTTCCTTATTCTAATGACATATTACTTTTACACATATCAGTATTTATTCCTGAGTAGTAAAGAAGGGATTTGCAGGTTAATTCAATATATCCTAATGAGATCTGTAACATGTTTAACCAAAGCATTATTTAAATCAATTTAGATTACATTGCTCTTTATAGCGACTTACTGAAGAGAGTGATTTAAACACATTTCGTTTTGTTCACTGAACAATGTATCACCAATTCATGTAGAAATACTTCTCTCAAAAACAAAAATGTTTCCTAGATATTTCCTGTGGAGATGACTTTTGGGTTAGCAGTCATTGATCAGATTAACAGTTGCATACATCTGGAATTTACATGCTTATTATCAGAGTTTCACTGAATATAGTTTTCAGATGTAGCTATAGTAACCCAAAATTTGGTCAAGCAACTGCTTAGCAACCCCAATTATGCTGTAACAATTATTATATAAATTAATAAATTAATTCAGGGTTGCCAACTGCCCCATATTAGTCAGGACATTCCGTATATTTATCTAAATTTGCTTGTCCCGTACCAGAAGTATCTTATCTGTATGCTGCTTGTTGTGTATCTGGAATGTTTCCACTGATGTTACACTCATACCACTAGGTGGCAGTAAGACTTGATAGAGGACAGATTTCATTCGGCACATCAAATCAAAACTTCACGGGAAGCCAGTTTCAGGAGTGAATTTCGGAGCTGGTTTGGAAATATGGATGAACCTGGGAAAAAGAAAAGACTGTGTAGGTACTATAAACAGTGGGAGACCAGGGTAAAGCATGTTACCGGTGACGTGACTAAAGCTTTCTGCACTTTATGCTGCTGAGAATTCACTATTGGTCATGGAGAGACCTGATCGGTCAAGAGCAAAACTCTGTTTGGAAAAATTATAAATGTTGAGTCATGATATCTAATGCCTCTTTTTATTTGCATTCTGCCTGCTAACTGCTATTAATGTCCAACTGATCATTTATTTTGACATTTATTTGTGTGTGAGGAAATACAACTGTGTTTTTAAGTGTTTATAATTTTGAAGATTTGTAACTGTCTCACCAGTATTGTATCCATGTGTCCATGTGAGCTGCATATTTAGATAAAAATCTGTTCAGTTATTTTTACCTCTGCAAGGAGCAGCAGAGGAAGTTGTGTTTTTACCAGGGTTTGTTTGTTTGTTTGTTTGTTTGTTTGTTTGTTAACAACTTGTTAACTCGAAAACCTCTGGATGGATTTTAATGAAATTTTCAAGATAGGTTGGAAATATTCCAAGGACCAATTGATTAGATTTTGGTGATGATCCAGATCACTGGTGGAAGTCTGCACTCTCAGAGTGCTTCTCTAGTCTAGGTTTTTGTATTACCCTTTTTCCAAATGCCAAAAATGTCCCTAATTTGACTGAGAGAAAGTTGTCAACCCTAGCTGATGCTAAACCTCATCGGTCTGGAGAAGACTGTCGTGTCACTTGATCTGATCTTGTTCATTTAGTTGTGCCACAGTGAGATTTATGTTGCTAGCATCATTGATGCTTTTGCCATGAACTACAACAACAGACACATTATTCTGCTCTAACATCAATTAGTGAGTAAGCTCCCCCCTCCCTGACCATAGTGCACGCGTTTGTCAAATTACAGAGTTAAAACAGTTCAAAATGTGTTTTTCGCTGTGTAATGAAAATACAATAACTTTTATAATAACAATTATGATCATATTAATATGCTTTCCCATTACTTTCCTTTTTGGAAATGTAATTTGTCCTTAGCAAAAAGTAGTATAGTTTATTTTATCAAGTATACTTCTTCGGACTAAATTGGAACATTTTTAGCTTACTGTATTTTACTTCAATAAACTAAAATGTGAAGTACAAGTACATACCTAGTAAACTAACAATATAGTACTAAAAATGTACTTGTACTTCACATTTTTGTTTTTGCACTGCATCATATCCTTGCACCTTACAGCGGCGGCTTACAGCGGTTCTTTGTCGTAATGTAGTCCCAAGTCTAAATCAGCTCCTTTAAAACATTAAAAAGGATTAGCAACTCCTTAGTGCCAGTGAGCAACTACTAAGCTACTGGAGAGAAAAAATCCTGGAGCCGCCCCTGTCCAGCATGAAGGTCGGATCTACCGGGAACGAGTATTGTGTCGAAGGTGGCGCGGTTTTTGGTCCAGCTCGTCATTTTCTGACTTTCGGATATTTACATCCCTGATCTGCTTGTAAAACTTCTTTACACAAAACGCTCTTTAGCTCAGCTTTTAGTCCTGAAACGTGTGGATTTTCATAAAAGTTCCCTTTTTTGTACTGCAGATTACTAATGTTGAAGTCAAGTACCAAAAGACTCCACCGAGTTCAGGATCAGAGAAGAGACAAACTGGTTAAGACTCTCGAAACACAGCTTTATTAAACAATTCTCTCAAAGTACAGAATGCATTCTGGAGATCAACACACGTACCTCGCTGGGCACCGGAGAGATCTGACCTGCCTTCCTCATATTGCTGTCTTACTAGCTGCCCAGCGAGGGTGTGTAAAAGTGAAACCTAAGGAAAGTGAAACCTAACTTGTCAGTAATTTTCCAATGAATATCTAATATAATAACAACAACAAAGGAAATGGTTAACAAATGGTTAACAAAGAGCATGCATGATCTACATAGCTATTAAGTTTACACCTCTTAAAAGTACAATCTTTAATCCAAGACAAAAATATAGTAATGAAAAGCACACTACTATTGTAAGGTTACATAAGATAACATAGTAAAACATTTCTGTTAATACAAGCTCTTCTCCACAATTCCCCCTTTTGAACTCTTTTAAGAGTTCACCCTAAACCTGATTATTTCACCCTGTGTCACGAGTCAAACTAAATAACAGAAAGAGGTAGAAACATTTTTTTTTCTTTGCTTTTGAAAGAAGAAAGACTAAATTTTATGCTGATGGTTTCAGAATTCACATAAGCTACATTTACATGCGACAAATTTCCCCAATCTGATTAAAATCTTGGTCGATCGGAATTTCCAAATCCCTGTTCACATGGACACTAATGCCCCTTTTCCACCGACAAATAAGCACGGCGCGCTTGAGAGCGGTACAGTATAGCGCGGATCAACTCGCTTGAGGCGGTGGAAACATAAAGCGGACGTAAGTGGGGATAGGGGCGTGCCCATCTGGCTATGAAAAGTGACGCACAAAAGTCTTTGTCCCCGACGTCACAGCGCGTGAAACAACAACAACAATGGCGTGTGTTTTTGTACTTTGCACTCTGTCTGTGGTTCATTTTGGTTGGTTTGATTTTTGGTTCTTGTGGAGGAAGTTGCCATTGTCCGAAGTCAATTGTATTTTAAAATAAAATATTTGTATGGTTGCTGGGAGTTTTTTTTAAAGCCTTATGCGGGAGCGCTTCTATATCACACCACGTGAACACCACATACAGCCGGGCCAATCAGGGGCTACCACTACATAGGTAGTCATGTCACTGGTAGCAGTTTACTGGACCAATCAGTAGACAGGTGGGCGTGTGGGCCCGCTTTGGGCCGCTTCGGACCACCGAGGAGGTGGTCTGAAAAAAGAGGCCGGGTTGGCGCGGAATGACGCGGTTAAGACCCGAGAAAGGCAGTAGAAAAGGGTCCGCTGGGGGCTAAAGTGAACCGAGCCGCACCGTGTTCTGTCGGTGGAAAAGCGGCATAACTGTAATGATCTGATCATGCCATGAGTACACATGCACCAAGCACTCAATCAGATTAAATGAGTTGAGCATGCGCACAGCGAGTTGTCTTTCCGGGGGAAGAAAAAAGTAAACAAACTCCGTCCTTTCTGCGCGTCTTTTCTGCCCCATCGTGTGCTCGAGCTGACTCACGTTTTCCCCAGTATGGACCTTCTGCGGGTGATTACCTCTATGCTTGGGTTTTTACTGGTCGCATTAACCAAGCTGAAGGCTGAATACATATTGCTACTGCTCCTCCACCACAGGAGAGGAGAGCAGGATGACAGGATGACAGGATGACTGCGCCAGCAGACCACTTCTGTTTACCTCCCGCCATGTTTTCTACTTGGATCTGCGAAAGCAGAAAGATGTCACGCTGAAGTTGTACACATGTGCAGGGGGCTTTTTTCACCCCTTCATTCCGAATGGGTGTATACATGCACGTCTATCTGAATGAGGATAGGATAAAACCACCCCTCTGGATCGGAAGGAAATTTCATTCTGATCATAGGAGAAAATATTCTGTGGGCCTTCAAAAATCAGTATAAATGCTTAATATCTCTGGCACTGAGGGGGATATGAAATCTGAAAGTGGCTGGCACTGAATGAGTTAATAACTAATAAAATGATTTTACATAGAGACATTCGGTTCAGGACAGACACGTGACCTGCCGGTTAGCCACGCCCCCCTGACGCCATTTTTCGTGTATGACTCTTCTTTTTTGGTTAAAGCCTCATTTGTTTTGGTGGAAAAAAATGTAAAGTTAAGTCATAAAAAGAGGAAACGGGATTCCTTACAGGGACAAACTGATGAATGAGGCCAGGGACAGAAATTACCACAAACTTACAGCAGTCGGGTCTGTAGATCCCTACAGCTTGATAGAAAAGGAATGGAGTACAGTTTTTTCCCTGCTGCCCCCCACTACTTCACTGGATATAACCAACTACCTTATTTATGTGATCAGCGCTTATACATGTAAGCAGTTTACAAATTACAAATCTCTGGAGGCATATGGGCATTTCACGCATGGCTGGGTACAAGATTTGCTCACCTTTCAACCGCAAAACTGCAGTAACACAGTCGTCACTGCCAAGGTAAGCATTTTCTCTACGAGACAAGTTGCTATCGATAAAAAAGAATTTCTTTGTAATGACAGTTTCTAACGTTGTAAAGTCAAAAAATTGCAAGGAAAATACTTAAAAATTTAACAGCCAAAATGTCTGCCTTTAATTACAAAAACAATCTTATATTTCTCTTACAAACTTTCAACTGTTCTGCATCAAAGAATATCTGTTTCTGGACAATATGCGCAATTAATCTCAGAATTTCTGAGTTTCAACTTGCAATTTTCCGAGTTGTAAACATCAGAGAACTTTATCTGGGAAATTATGCTTTTGAAAGGTATGTTTTTTCCTTCTGACCGCTCGGACCCAGGCCATTCGACGTCTCTGTAATTTCTCCAACTTTCTCTCCAAAACCTCTCCTCCACGTAGGAAAACAAAAAAAAAAAGTTGTTCTTCAGCCTGTCTTTGTTGTAATTGTGTGACTTGGCGTGGCAGCCCTTCACACAACACGAGTGCACCATTTTAAGGCAGGTTTATACTAACTCCGAGGCACAGAGCTTACGAGGCTTCTTTGTTTGTACACCGAGATGCCTGCGCGACGTGCATGTACGGGGGTGCCTCCGGCTTCCGGTTACGTCAGTTGTCCTTAACCGATTACGGTGAAAATGCCTGGGCTCTTTCTAATGACCTGGGGTCTCATTTATAAAGCTTGCTTATGCACAAAACATGGTCGGAAAACTGCGTAAGCAACTTTCCACGCAAACTTTGGGATTTATAAAAAAACGTACCGGAAAAATGAGCGCAACTTTAAGTTGACTAAGAACCTGGCTTAAGCACATCTTGGACATAGAGAGCACCTGCAGTGCTGCTGCTGAGAAGGATAAAATTATTAATTCCAGCAGCATTATTGATTGTACCGCTTCGTGTGTGCACACAGAACAACACCTCCCCCACACACACACACACACACAGACACACAGCCCCCGCCCCGGCATGCAGAATATCAGCAGGGGGTCAGATTGAGACAAAATATCATGTGTCGTTTATACGACCAACACAGAAGGCATATTTTTTTTTTTTTTTTTACAATTTTTAATTCTTTAAGTGTGCCAGAAATTTCAGTCAGGACACACCCGGCCACCTCCAGGTACGCCACTGCACACTGGTGGTACAGGCCGACCCTGCAGCTACATCCTCGTCTCGCACCCGGGATGCCTCGTTGGACGCTTCGTCCAGAGTCATTGGGGGGGAAATAACGAGATTTTTTTAAAAATATATTTTAATGACGGACACATTTGATCTGTATTAATAAAAGCCTTAGTCTCCTCTGCATGGTCAGTGTCTCCCTCCTTCTCCGGCACGATGCCATGCACGCGTTCCGATTAGAGTACTGCTGAGATCCTAACGGTGAGCTGTGGGGGATCAGAGGTGCCAGGGCCTCCGCCAGTGGCAGACACACTCTGGCAGTGGCAAGTAGGGATGTATACCGAGTACCGGTTTTATTTGGTACCGGTTCCTAACCGGTTCCTTGGGCAAGCGGTACTGTTATCGGTACCTTTTAGACGTCAAGATACGTGTCGCTCAATTGTAACGCAATCGCCGTCGATAAGTGATGAGATGACACAGTGCTCCGGTGACTCGCATGTAGACATGTCCGCGGTAAGGTCTAAACGTTCGAAAGTGTGGGCCCACTTTATCAAAGTTGACCAAGATTCGTCACGATGCAACATTTGTCAAAGACAAGTTTCGTCCAAGGGTGGTAACACCAGCAACATCATGAAGCACTTGCAGCGAACTCATGCCATTAAACTGAAGGAGTGTGGCGTCTTCGACTGCTTAGACATTTCAAAAGCTAGTTGCACGCCGAACGCCAGCGCCTGCAGCACCCTGCCAGCGGCACCCGATTCTTTGTCTGCTTCGACATCATCAAGTCACGGTAAGTACCGTATTATATATCACGTCTGTAGTCTCAGGGAAAAAAATAAATTATTATTTTTAGCACCAGTGGCGCTGATACATGCAACATTAATCCTGTAGGCGGGATGAACCAACCAGCAGCCACAACCACAGGTCAAGGATGCAGCATGCAGACAACCCCATTCACCATCGCAAAACGACAAAACAAGATGACGCCAGCGAAAACAGAAGAATGCCATAGAGCTGTCGCAAAGTTTATTGTAAAGGATCTCCAGCCCTTCGCCACGGTCCAGTCCAAGTGGTTTAGGTAAATGGGTAGACAACTTAATGTTAGCACTGTTAGTTAGCTGCTATGTTAATCAGCTAATAAGCTCATTTTGTATTGCTTTTTCCATGATGGTGATTGTTAGGGAGATGATCAGAGCCCTTAACCCAAGCTATACACCCCCTTCCAGAGAAGTGTTGTCAGACATCCTCCTGCCTGCTTGGTTTGAAGTTGAGAAGAAAAACCTTAAAGCTGAGCTTGCTAAGGTAGCTAAAGTGGCCATAACCAGTGATGGGTGGACAAGTATTACACAGGATCACTTTGTCACTGTTACACTTCACTATGTGAATGAAGGTCAGTTAAAGCAGAAAGTACTCTCAACCCAGGCAGTATATGAGTCACAGAGTGGCCCAGTTGTAGCTCAAGAGATAGGAGAAGTGCTTGTAGAATTTGGTGTTAGAGGAAAAGTCATGGCTATGACAGTTGATAACGCAGCTAATATGGAAGTGGCTGCACGTGAGCTCCAAATCAGAAAGATAGGATGCTTTGCACACACACTCAATCTCAGTGCACAAAAAGTCTACACCATCCAAACTGTGTCAAAGTGGTGTGCAAGGATCCGGGACTGTGTGGTGTGCATCAAAAGATCTTCCATCATGAAGAACCTGGTTGCAGAGAAGCAGAGACTTCTGGGTAAGAAAATAGGCCTCAATCATCACTCAGATGAGAGCTACAGCAGGACGACAGATCTGCATTTATTTCAATGGGTCTTTCCATGTGTTTCAGGCATGACTGTCCATGCTGTGGTTCTGGATGTGAGGACCTGCTGGAACTCCCTTTATCTAATGGTTGAAAGATTTACAGAAATGTACCCAGCCATACAAGCTGCCTTCTTGGACCCACGAGCCCAGAAACTGATGAAAAGAGAAAGGTAATCTAGTATACCGTTTAAATTATTTAAGTGTTTTAATCAATCTCTGATGATCGTTGTAGATTATTAGAAACCATAATGATTGAGTGATTTTAAAAAGTTAATTCATATCAGAATGATAAAAAGTTCAGGTCATGATGAACTAAATGCAGCTGCATGATTGTAGAATAAATACATATTTAAACAATTTCATCTCAGACTTGAAAGATTCACAGAGGATGACTACAAAAAGGCCAAGGAGTTTGTCAGTGTGATGAGAATACTGTACATGTCAACTCTGGCTGTATCAAGTGACAAACAGGCAACCTGCAGCCAGATTCTCCCTATAATAACAAAACTTGAGAGACACCTCAGAATTGCTCAAGATGACTCTGCGTTTGTTGCCGCCATCAAGGAGAAAGTGTGGGGTGACCTGTCCAGACGTTATCAGGTGCAAACNACTCGGCCTAAGCAGCAGCCAGCTGGTGTCTTGTCTCCTCTTGCACATCAGCAGCACTGACAGCTTGAAGGATGAGGTGACACACACCTGTCAGCACCGAGCCAGACATACCCTGACAGACATTCAAATACAAGCATGCGCACAAGTAAACTGTTCACACATGTGCAAATACAAAAGAGTGCACAAAGCCAAACACAGGTTATGTAAACACATGATTGTGATGACCAGTACAGTGTATGGCATAGGTATTTGCTTATGGATAGTTGGGTGTGTTATGTGTTTACACTGGAGGTTGTTGGTGAGTAGTTGAAAGCACAACTTCTTTTTTATTTGCCTGTTGTGTTTTTCTGTTGCAGAGAGGATAATTCAGTCATGGCTTTCTTGCAATCACACAAAATGACCTTAAAGTGTAATGTTCTTTTTTTGGCAGGACTTGAATGCACCATTCAGACCCAGGACTGGACTGGGCTCAGTTATCATCACAGGAGTAACTGCAATGAGGACAAGTTAGTCTGATGAACATAGGACAGGTGAGTATATGTTTAACAGAATGTTACTACTGTAACATTTTGAGCAGGAGTGGACAGCTGAAGTGAACCGGGACCGGGAGGTTGGTATGTGACGTCAACAGCGAGAGCACATGTCTGTCTCTCAAACCCTTTAAATACACTCACCTAAAGGATTGTTAGGAACAGCTGTTCAATTTCTCCTTAATGCAATTATTTAATCAACCAATCACATGGCAGTTGCTTGAATGCATTTAGGGGTGTGGTCCTGGTCAAGACAATCCCCCGAACTCAAAACTAAATGTCAGAATGGGAAAGAAAGGTGATTTAAGCAATTTTGAGCGTGTCATGGTTGTTGGTGCCAGACGGGCCGGTCTGAGTATTTCACAATCTGCTCAGTTACTGGGATTTTCATGCACAACGATTTCTAGGGTTTACAAAGAATGATGTGAAAAGGGAAAAACATCCAGTATAAGGGATGTATACCAAGTACCGGTTTTATTTGGTACCGGTTCCTAGTGACCTAGTGACCTACCGGTTTTGGGCAAGCGGTACTGTTATCGGTACCTTTTAGACGCCAAGATACGTGTCGCTCAATTGTAACGCAATCGCCGTCGATAAGTGATGAGATGACGCAGTGCTCCGGTGACTCGCATGTAGACATGTCCGCGGTAAGGTCTAAACGTTCGAAAGTGTGGGCCCACTTTATCAAAGTTGACCAAGATTCATCACGATGCAACATTTGTCAAAGACGAGTTTCGTCCAAGGGTGGTAACACCAGCAACATCATGAAGCACTTGCAGCGAACTCATGCCATTAAACTGAAGGAGTGTGGCGTCTTCGACTGCTTAGACATTTCAAAAGCTAGTTGCACGCCGAACGCCAGCGCCTGCAGCACCCTGCCAGCGGCACCCGATTCTTTGTCTGCTTCGACATCATCAAGTCACGGTAAGTATTATATATCACGTCTGTAGTCTCAGGGAAAAAAATAAATTATTATTTTTAGCACCAGTGGCGCTGATACATGCAACATTAATCCTGTAGGCGGGATGAACCAACCAGCAGCCACAACCACAGGTCAAGGATGCAGCATGCAGACAACCCCATTCACCATCGCAAAACGACAAAACAAGATGACGCCAGCGAAAACAGAAGAATGCCATAGAGCTGTCGCAAAGTTTATTGTAAAGGATCTCCAGCCCTTCGCCACGGTCCAGTCCAAGTGGTTTAGGTAAATGGGTAGACAACTTAATGTTAGCACTGTTAGTTAGCTGCTATGTTAATCAGCTAATAAGCTCATTTTGTATTGCTTTTTCCATGATGGTGATTGTTAGGGAGATGACCAGAGCCCTTAACCCAAGCTATACACCCCCTTCCAGAGAAGTGTTGTCAGACATCCTCCTGCCTGCTTGGTTTGAAGTTGAGAAGAAAAACCTTAAAGCTGAGCTTGCTAAGGTAGCTAAAGTGGCCATAACCAGTGATGGGTGGACAAGTATTACACAGGATCACTTTGTCACTGTTACACTTCACTATTTGAATGAAGGTCAGTTAAAGCAGAAAGTACTCTCAACCCAGGCAGTATATGAGTCACAGAGTGGCCCAGTTGTAGCTCAAGAGATAGGAGAAGTGCTTGTAGAATTTGGTGTTAGAGGAAAAGTCATGGCTATGACAGTTGATAACGCAGCTAATATGGAAGTGGCTGCACGTGAGCTCCAAATCAGAAAGATAGGATGCTTTGCACACACACTCAATCTCAGTGCACAAAAAGTCTACACCATCCAAACTGTGTCAAAGTGGTGTGCAAGGATCCGGGACTGTGTGGTGTGCATCAAAAGATCTTCCATCATGAAGAACCTGGTTGCAGAGAAGCAGAGACTTCTGGGTAAGAAAATAGGCCTCAATCATCACTCAGATGAGAGCTACAGCAGGACGACAGATCTACATTTATTTCAATGGGTCTTTCCATGTGTTTCAGGCATGACTGTCCATGCTGTGGTTCTGGATGTGAGGACCCGCTGGAACTCCCTTTATCTAATGGTCGAAAGATTTACAGAAATGTACCCAGCCATACAAGCTGCCTTCTTGGACCCACGAGCCCAGAAACTGATGAAAAGAGAAAGGTAATCTAGTATACCGTTTAAATTATTTAAGTGTTTTAATCAATCTCTGATGATCGTTGTAGATTATTAGAAACCATAATGATTGAGTGATTTTAAAAAGTTAATTCATATCAGAATGATAAAAAGTTCAGGTCATGATGAACTAAATGCAGCTGCATGATTGTAGAATAAATACATATTTAAACAATTTCATCTCAGACTTGAAAGATTCACAGAGGATGACTACAAAAAGGCCAAGGAGTTTGTCAGTGTGATGAGAATACTGTACATGTCAACTCTGGCTGTATCAAGTGACAAACAGGCAACCTGCAGCCAGATTCTCCCTATAATAACAAAACTTGAGAGACACCTCAGAATTGCTCAAGATGACTCTGCGTTTGTTGTCGCCATCAAGGAGAAAGTGTGGGGTGACCTGTCCAGACGTTATCAGGTGCAAACACCACAAAAAAAACTTGTTCACCTTTGAGACAAGATCCTATTAGATCATATTCTATGTACAACACTTACAATTTTCTTATACAGATGTAAATCTGCTGATCAGCTTTTTTTCTGTATTACTTTCTCTTGCAACAACTAAAGTCAAATTATGTAAAACTATTGTTTTATTTGTGAATAGGATGCTGATCTGATGCTGTTCTTGGAAGAGGCCACCATCATGGACCCTCGATTCAAGGAGAAAATCAACAAAGAGGAGGTCTTTGACCGGCTGTTGGAGGCAGCGGTGAGAGAAGTAAGTTAAAAGGGATCACAATTTAACTTTGAGAATTTAGGCAATGTACATGCATAAACATAACACATTTATTTAGGTTGTCTCGTCTTTCTCCCTCAGCTATCAGAGGATGAGGAGATGACCATGGATGAAGCTGAGTTCCAAGGAGATGAAGAAGAGGATGATGTTGATGAAGAGGAGGAGGATGTAAGTTTGATATGTTCCTGTGATCCTATGCTGTGTTGCAGTAAAAGGCAATG
>SSNP01000018.1:98287-175699 GCA_006937955.1 Pachypanchax playfairii | reverse complement strand
CTGTGATCCTATGCTGTGTTGCAGTAAAAGGCAATGAACTTATTATGGTATTTTAAATTTCAGCATTCAAAACCAGTATCTGCACTGGGAAAACTCTTCGCAGAGGAAGATAGAAGACTGCAAAGGCAACTCATTCAGCAACAGAGTGCACCTACCATTCAAGACAGACTGAAAAAAGAACTTGCCATTTACAGAGATCTCCCCCCTATCCCTACTGATCAAGACCCTGTCCACTGGTGGTGCAGTAAGACAGACACGCTTCCTTTACTGTCACAGCTGTCCTTGACATATCTTTGTGTACAAGCCTCTTCAACACCCTCTGAACGGGTGTTCTCCACCACTGGAGACACACTCTGCCCAGAGAGGTCTCGTCTGCTGCCTGATAAAGTAAATATGATACTTTTTCTGAACAAAAACTGCTAGAAGTGCTGCTGGAGAAGTGCCTATTGCACTGTTGTTTATGTATTTTTTTCTTGAATCATCTGTTCCTATGTAAGAATAGATTCTGTTCTTTTGATCCTCCTTGTGGGAGTAAAACGTTGACTCTTCTAACATCTTCTAATGTCTTTTTATTATTTACCTAAACATTCTAGTATCAATAAGAGTATCGATAAATACCGGTATCGATAAGGAGTATCGGTATCAGTATCGGTATCGAAAAAATCCTAACGATATACATCCCTAGTGGCAAGCAATCTTTTTTTTTGCCTCCATCTTTAGATCGGACCATTTTTTTTATATCGGCCACAGATCTCTCTGAAGAACTCACAGCATTGATGACTTCAGCAACGCTGTGCCACTCTATGGATTTTCTCTTATTTGTTATGCTACTGCTGTGACCTCCAAAAAGCACTTCCTTTCGTTTTTCCACCTCAACCACAAGTACCTCAATTTCTGCTTCGGTGAAGTTGTGCTTCCTTGATCTTCCTTGATCTGCGGTCGCCATCTTATTGGTGGAATGCTGTAATGAACTGGTTCATGTATATGCACAAGGCACTTTGCATTGACCATTTACGGCAGAAAGTGGGCGTGTTTAGGGCGGGATGTGATCCAGAAACACCTGAGCACATTTCTAGGTAAAGTGTGATTTATAAAGCGGAGATTGCATGCAGCTGTGTGTACGCCATGTTTTATAGGTCCCAAACTTACTTGGCATAAGTAGATTTTTTTTGCTGAGCTTAAGTACGATTTTAGTAAGGATTCTACGCAAAATTTTATAAATGAGACCCCAGGATATTGTTGAAGCATGTATGAGGAAGAAATTGTACAGTTCGAAACATTTACTTGTTGTTAAACTTGCTTAGAGTCTCTTTAATTAAAGTGAAAAGTATGAATATGTTTTAAACATTTGAAACATCCAAATAGAAGATAAACTCTGATCTTGGTGCTGCAATATGGAAGCTTGATTAATAATTTGATTTGTGTGCCAGTAAATGCAGTTGTGTTGAAAATGAAAAAGCATTTCTGTCAATGCATTTTCTTTTGAATTGAGACATGCGCTTCCATATTGCAACAGCATCAACCCTTTACATAAACCCAGTTTTTGTATCTAACACTTTAACTCTGAAGATGGCGGTGGTGCACCTCAGAAACCGCCGTTCAACACCAGAAGAAGAAGAGCGCGAAGAAGTGAAAGGAGAAGAAGACTGTTGTAAGCTAGCTGTAATGACAAGTTGCTAACCAGTTCTTGAGACTTATCAAAACAAATGTGAACAGTACGACTGCGGAAAGACACGGCGGTTGCTGTAAGAAGGGCATGCAGTGCTCTAAAAGGTAATGAGCCGTAAAGCCACGGGGTCTCGGCTCAGCGGCGCCCACAAACTGCGGCCACACTGGAACGACTGGCAGCTCAGGTTGGTGTTGTGCTCCCAGTGTGGGATGGTCAAGATAAAACGGCGGCAGTTTAGGGCCTTTGCCGTGCTGCTGTGTTGGGTTGTGCCCATCTGAGACTCTTACGTTTGCTCTTTCAGTCTAACGTTAAGTGCCCCCCTCAACCACACGGTTTAGTTGTTATTTCTTTCCGTCGTTGAACTGACGCCATTAACATTTTGTTTCGGGTCGGCTGTGTTTACGAGTCCTGAACTGTCGAGCCTGGCGCTAACGTTGGTTAATATTGGAAATTATGTCCACCTGTAGTTAATAGAGATGTCAGTATACATTACACATACACGAATATTAAATGGAGGGTTTTAAAGACAATTCCTAATGAGCTGTAATGGTGTAACGAGGGCTTCGGTGTATATTTGGCTCGTTAGCATTCCTTCACTTATGTTCGCGCTGGCTAATGATGCTAACTGGCGTTGGGAAGACGCCACCCAGCAATATTCTGTTATCATGCATGATTTCCGGAAAAATCTTTTTAAAGAATGATATCCCAACGTGACTTGTAACCTTTTGTCCAGTTTTGTCCAGAGAATATGTTTAAGTCGCCAGAGGAGTGAATGTCGGAAACTTCATGATATTTTGATCAAGCATTTTTTTGTCGTTTGCCAAACACCTAAAGGCCCCAAGTTGTTCACCGTGGGGCAGCATTTTAAGGAAAAACAAAAACTTATGTAACTGTTTGTTTGTGTTGGATATCTGACATGGGATTGTTTAAAGTGTCTGGAGCTATAAGTGCATCTGAGCCCCAACTCATTTGACATGAGTGAGTCTTAATCGTTTCCTGTTCGGTCTAAAAGATATAAATGATACTGAAACTGAATGAAGGTACTTTTGGATGATCTGGCCAGTCAGTTTCTTTACATGGTTCAATTTTAACTTTAACTCATCTTTGTTTATAAAGTGCCAGTTCATAGCAACAGTCATTTCAAGACACTTTGCAGAAATTTCAAGTCAATTAGAAAAAACAAAACATTTCTTATCTATGGAATAGCCAATTGGGTTGAATCATCAATTCAACACAATCCCCCCCATCCTGAGCAAGCAGGATTTGCGACAGTGGAAAGGAAAGACTCCTTTTTAATAGGAAGAAACATCTAGCGGAACCATGATGGGTGGCCTTCTGCCTCGGCTGACTTGGGTGTTAGAGGACAGGAAAGAGAGACAAAGACAAATGGATTTGGGCCACTGATCATGTCAATTGAAAATTAAACAGATAAAGTTAATGGCAGCAACAAAAAATAAAAACATGGAGAGTAAAGTAAGTAAAGACAGCAGAGTTAAGAAACGTGGTCAGTCTCTGCCAGTCTGAGCCTATTGTAGCAAAACTAAAGGCTAACACTAACTACAGGATTGTGTTAAAAGGAAAGTTTTAAGTCTAATTTTAAGGAGGAGTCTGGTAACAAAAAGCTCTGCCTCCCATTTTACTTTTAGAAATCCTAGGAACCAGAAGCAGACCTGCAGTGAAGAGTGAAGTGCTCTGTTAGGAACATATGGAACAATAAGATCTTTAAAGAGCAACTCACTCTCAAAACAGCTTTTTTCTGCTAATAAAATGTATTAGTGGGTCTTTACCAATGCATCCTTTCAGTTTCTGGACATTTTTTGACATTTATATGTAAACTTGTTAAATTCTACACTTTTTGGTCTAAAAACGCCTTAGTGCTGCCCTCTTAGGGTTGAAAGGTGGTTACTGCATTTGAATTTAGTGATTGGCTGAAAGTGCTTTATGCCTACATCAGCATCGTCTCTAAGACATGCCTCCTGGAGTATAAAACCATCTCTCAGACAGACACACTCACCCCTGCCCGCCCGCCGTCTCCAGCTTCTCACCAAAGAGCTGCACACAGGGATTTAGAGCAACTGGCTAAAAACTACGACAAACAGAATAACTAATATAATTCAAATCTGGACGAAGACTTTATTTTACTGCAGTGATTGTGTGGATGTGATTTGTGCACGTTATATTTTTATTCAAACATTTACTCAGACCCTCTCAGCAACACGGCAGTAGCTTTAGCACTGTGGCTAACAACAATCAATCGGTAAACTATTCTGAAAACTATGACATATAGAATAAATAATATCAGGTTAATATTGGGTTACAAGTCTACAACACTGAAGCAAATCTAAACACGGAGAAGTGCTATACGTCAATCACAGCTTAGGCCCGCCTCTTAAAGTGACGTCTACTTCGGCACAGAGAGTGCATCTTTCAAAAGAGCAGTTAGAAGTCAGGAAGATAATTTAGAGGGGGTGAGTTGCTCTTTAATGATTGTACTGCAGCCTAACTTCAGAATAAAAGCACCTGAGCTTCCCTTTGGAGATGTTGAGTGCTGTCATTAAAATACAACCTCATGTCAGTGGAAAACACACCTTCAATTCTTTTACTTGCAGATGACTGTTATTTGTGCAGAATGCACATGCTTAAATTTTTTCACCTTTCAGCATTAAAAGCTTCATATTTTCGTACATATATTTTAGTTTTATTTGATGCGACATTGAAATGCTGTTGTTTAGATGCCCGTTCTATGTGGTAATCAATGGATTACTCAATGTCCTTATTGACAATCACAAAGAAAAGGTTCAACACTTTACATTAGTTTAAGTTCTTAAATATTCCTGCTCCTTCTGGGTTGAGTACATTAGTACAACTTATGATAACCTATATTGTTAAGTTTAACGTGAAATGACGTGGTACTTTGTGTTTGTCTGTGTTTTGTCATTGCATTCAGAGCTGACACTGTATCATCCGGTCAGGACGAAGGGAAGTCCAGAGAACTTGGTTCGGGGCCTTTGTACGACATATTGCCCTCCAGGTGCCCTGAACAGCCAGCTGTGCACAGTGATGCCTACGCTGTTGCGGATGCACATCAGGAGGAGGGTAAGGCCTTTGATACTGCCTGAGTCCATAAAACATACATTCCATGTCAAGTGTCTGAATGGTTCCCAGTCAATCATCACAGATTTGGTTGAAAAAAATTCCAGGATATTCATACACTTCCAAATAGGAGAAGTCCCACATTTAAGCTGTCCACTTCCAACAGTTTTATCATAAAAATATTTTGGCACCTAAATTCTCTGCATTTTCTGACGTTATTTGGGCAGAGTTTTCTTATGAGCCACTTTGAAATTGCAATATCTAGAAAACTGTTTAACCAGGTTCTTCAAACTTTCTGTCATTAAAATCTTCTGATGTTGCTGGAAGATTCTGGACTTCCAGAGGTGTGGCTCAGGTGTATCAGAAGATTCTGGGTACTTGAATTAGCTCAATTTGAAGGCCCATTTTAAAGCTAGAGATTTGATATTTTACATGCACCTTCATACATGTACTAAGTACATTGTATTTTAAAACTGCCTCTATGTAATGAAATATCCGAAAGATGGTAAAGCTTGAAAACAGACATGAGCCCTTTTTTCAGAATTTTCAGGAATGCAACAGCAAAACAGTTGACACCACCCACAAAAATAAAACTGAGCCTTTTAAGGATATTTATTTTTGAGATATTTATTCTTAACATTTTAAACATCTGTCATTGTATTCTGCCAAATGTTTAAAATCTCATTTTTGAAAATTCAGTCTAAATAAAATGTATTCTATGATGTTTATGCTTGTTAGGTGGATATGAAATTGAACAAGGTGTCTGTGATACTACATTTGGTTGGAAGTCGCTGGGGGAAGAGTTGAGGCCCAATGACGTGACAACGGATTTGACTTCTTTTCAGCATGAAAATCGTGCTTTAGCTCCAAAGGAAATGAGGAAATCGCAGGGTAAGCTAAACAGCACATTTTTCATGACTTTTCTCCCTCTGTCATCATCTTGTGTTCATCAGGTCTGGTCTGTAAATCACTGTTGTTGCTACGCCTCCAATGACACAGATACAATTCTTTGAAGCTCTTCTTCTCATCTTTCAGGAACCATTTAAATGTTCAGTCTTGTCGAAATCTTGGAGTAGTGATAGTAATCCGAAGCACAAGTCTAGTAAAAGCTAGTACTCTTAACCAAGGCAGAGTAGGCCTGGGTGATAAATCGATTAAACGAATTAAGTCGAATTTTTTGTTGCAGGCGATTTAAAAGTAAATAAGTCGAGATTTTGCGTAGTCGCGTTTTTTGGCTCCCCTGAGTTTCTGTAGCGTTAGTTTCACATGGTTTGCTGCGACAGACGTGCAGCACGAGACACCACGCTGCAACATCTGCCTAAAGCCCATCACAGTCAAAGGCAGCAGCATCACCACAAACTCATTCCAACCTCTGAAACAGAGGCATCCAGCCGAACATGAAAAACGTCAGTCTCTCTGAGACAAAAAACACCACAGTGACCAACAAACCTTAGCTAAAAACAGCTAACTGTAGCCGAATCATTTGTACTAAGCACCGCAAATAACAGGAAAGAGGTACGGTGAAGAACAATCACTGAAGCGGTTGCTTAAAGTTGTCGGTTGTTTGTACTTGTTGCTTTCCTTAATAATTAGGGGGAATATCGGGAAAAAATTGGAAAGTGAATTTTAAAAATTAGATGGAAAATTTTATTTTTAAGCCATAAGGCAGAGATGTTCACTGACCAAGTGCAGAGAAATTCCAACTAAATTGAAATTGGTGATTTTTTCCCCCCTGATCTCTGTTGGTTTTTGAAACCATTATCCTTACAGTGCCTTCTGAAGTCAACAAACAGTTGTTTTGTCCTTTTGATGTTGAGTGTGTGTTTTTTATCATATTGGGTTTCTTTGTTATTTAAAATGTGTGTTATGTGGTTTTCAAATGTAATCATTGTGTTTGTAGGATGTAAGGGGATGCTGTCAAAGGTGTAGAGTGAGTAAAATACTGGACTCAGAAGACAGCCCTGTGGTGTCCCAGTGGTAAGGCTAGACAGGAGGAGAGGGGTGTGCCAGGTCTGACTGTCCATGGTGGGACAGGAAGTCTGACCCACATTCACATGAAGCTATTGACAACCAATCAGTTTGGTGCTGCTGCAAGATGATGGTGTTGCCAAGAGGATTGTCATACATGTTACTTCTTGTTAAGGTGTGTTTTTGCTTTATGGAATGCAATAACAACAACAACAACCCCTCTGGATCAGTTTGCCCTGTAATGCTATGCTCTAAACATATTGATGCTAAAGTTGTATGGAGGCTGGATCCACCATTTTTCAATAAAAAGAAATCCATGATAATGTCGAGTTCTTCTGGTTGGTTATCTGTTAAACAAGGGACGTTTTTTATAATGGGGATAGTTATGGCTGACTTGAGGCAGGTCAGTGTAGTCAGTTGACAAATTGGTGTGTGCAGTCACTGATCACTCTTGCCAGTCTTCACCTATAAACAGGTTCAGCCCGGTTCTTCTGTTTGTTTGCTGGAGCCTTTTTGGTCCCCTGGCCTGGGAGCTGAATCATGTTCCTTCAGTGAAACTTGAACCTTTGTTTTTCATCCAAGGCTTCCTGTTAGGTGCGTGTGTTGTCATGTTATCAGTGCTGGTCCTGATGTAGCAGAACAGTGGTGTAAGTCATGATTTCTGGATTAGGGAAGAGGCTCCTGTTGGAGTTGTACATGTGAGTTTTTATATTGGGGCTGAACACATGGTGATGTATTTATCTACTTGGTCACACATTTGTGTTCAGTTCAAACCTCATCACTGCTCTCTTTAAATCATGGTTAAAGTCCTCAGCAGCTTTTAAAATGCCATCAGGATTTGTGTTCTGCTGTTTATTTATAGCAGTGAGCAAATATTGGAGTGCTAACTTAGCATTAGCGTCTAGGGGTATATAGAGGGTCGTTAAAATCACAAAACTCCCAGTTAGGTAGAATAGTCTGCATTTTTTTGCCAGACTCTTCAGGACCAGTGAGAGTTGATCTACGGCAGTGATATCTTTGCACCAGATGTTACTCATATAAACACAATTTGTTATCACAGCTCTTACGCTTACTTACATTGATCCTGTCACTGTGGTGTTTCACAGCTTGTGAGCTTTGTCTTCCACTCTGAGATGACAAATCTCCCCTCAGCTCATCTGTTTTATTTCCTAGGTACTTAGCATTGGCTGCAAAGACATTAGGTAGAAATGATCTTCTCTTTAACAAGGTGTTCTGCCCAACATCCTTTCACCTGTTTACATTCCCTCTGCTTCCTACATTATGGGTAGGCACCTGGTGAGCACGATGATCCATGAAGTGGTCGAGGCTCTTGATATTACTGCTGGGATTTGATGTAAGCAGGGAAAGACATAACTGGCACTCTGTGACTTAGATCTACAAGTTGATTCTAACTAAAGTCTTGATTCTTTTGACACAGACATCCTTTTACTTGTTTACACTTAAGTAAAAAAACAAAACCAAATTTTTCAGTGGGCACCAAGTTGCTAAAACTGTTCATGCCACCATGTTTTTTTAAGTTTGCAGCTTTATAAGGTATTACAAATGTGTTACGACACTGATTTAGCATAACTTGATGCTGATACAGTGAAACCCCTCGGGAGCGGACAGGTTTTGGGCCGACCAAGAATTTTTACTACTTATATAACCCCTCTGGAGCAGACACCTCGCTGTTCAGGACAACAGGCACTTTTTGTCTGCGCAAAAAATAAAATCAGTAGAAATTCACCCCGCTAATGGACAGCAATCCCAGGTGGCACAGAAGTCAGCTACACATAGGATGTGGAGGATGCAGACAGACCAGGAGGACCCTGAGCTGCCGCCACCAGCTATCAGCACCTGCTCCCAAGCCATCACATGTGCCAATAACCTGCTGTGCTACCTGGCAGACTCAGGGAACACAAGCCTTCTCAACCAGATTACTGGAATTCGCGATGAGTTGAGTAGGCAACTGATAGCCAGGAGGTGCAATGCCACACAGACTACACTGGACTCTTTTTTTAAATGACAGTTTCAGCATGATGCCAGTTTCTCCCTTGCTTAAAATATGTGAATGTTGGTCATGATTATTTTCAGAATAAACGGGGGGAAAAAAACCCTGAAAACTGACAAGTATCCATTAAATTTTATTCAAAGTTGAGACATATTCAGAAGGGGATGTAGTTTATGGACATTCCTAGAAGACAGGAAACCCGGACACCCTACCCCTCTGGGCCAGACACCCCACCATAACGGACAAAATGTTTGGTCCCATCAGTGTCCACTATAGCGAGGTTTCACTGTACCAGGGGAGTGTGGAACGAAGCATACCATGGTGAACTTTTGTTTTAGCATTTCATATTTTTCTCATTTATGGGGGAAATGTCCAAATAGAATGGTTACAGACATTAATTGGCATCTAGTTTTTTTTTTGTGCATGTGTAGAAATTCAAAGTAACTATGGGACAAAGCCCCTAGAGTAATTCAAATCTATGGACTGAGTGCCACCTCTTCGTTTATTATTAGTCACGCCACTTTTTTCCCTGTTTGTATAATTCCTTCTGCAATTTCTCATTTGATAAATGCTGTGCAGTTGAGACTGTTAAGGAGAAACACCATTTCCATTGAAGTTTATGATGAAAGCCTGTGTTCTGTGGCGTCAAGCTGAATGTTAAGTTAAATACTGCTGATAAAGGTTTTGAATCTGTCCCTGCTCACAGAATTAATCGTGAATGTTTTGCTGTGTTGCTGCAGACAGAGGGATGGCTCACTCAGAGGAGTCTCGACTGGCCAATCTCCTGCGTCGAGTCTCCAGGGAGGACGATCGTGACCGGAGGCTGGCCACCCTAAAACAACTGAAGGAATTTATCAACCACAGCGAGAGCAAAGTGGTCAGTCAGACTGTCTACTCTTAAGTTTTAGCATATAATAACAGCTATATAATGGAATGCACAGGCAATAGAATAATATAAGTTTGTGTTAAGTTATTTTAATATAATAAAAAATTAGGGGAAGCGTAAACAAATGCCATTTGATATTTGCCATGTGATACAAACGCATCATTGTACTAATAATCGGTACGTACTCTCCAACAGACCCTGGTCAAACAGCTAGACACCATCCTCAATACCTTGAATGACATTTTAAATGAGAGGTAAGCAAAATCTCTGTTATTTCCATCACCTATCTACAGATGAGAAAGAAAAAAGGAAACAAACCTCAACATTTTCAGGATATATCCAGTGCCGTCTTCATCACATACTCTGCTCAGAGGGGAGAGGCGGGACTAATGTCAAAGTGAAGCTGTTAAATACAGGACTGTGTTGGATATAACAGGTTCAGGACTGTCTTGTCTTCTCCCAGTATCAGTATAAATATGATTAGCTTTTTTTTAGTAATTTGATTATATTTGAAAAATAAACCTGACTAATCAAATAATCAGTTTTAGGAAGTTGAGAACTGGTAAACACGCGGTTGATACACTGACCATTCCTGATCACTTGTGTGATACTGAATAGGCAAATAAATGACATTAGCTTTCATCCTATTTACCTTGTTGCAGTTTAGTCAAAATATCTTTATAATGTCTCTGTTTGTTCACAGTTTAACATCATGTTGTTCACAGTTTGAAACAAAGTGAGAACATTTGTCATGCAAACTTTTAAAATTCAAGCAGCAAGTCAGCAATTCTCTATGACTCACATGAGGAAAATGAGAACCCCCATGAAAGTTTGAAGTGATTTTGGAAACTCCCTCATAAATGCTGTTTATAAGCAGTCGTAGTCCAGAGATTGTAGCTTTATAGTACTAGTTCTTCTGAGATCTGGTAGTTAATTCCTCTGAAGGGTCTGGGCAGGTTTTTTATGTGCCAAATTCAAACCAGCACTGAAAATGTTTGTTTCATGACTGACCGTTAAGACAAGTGTTAAAAACAAATCCTACTATTTCAACCATGACTTCTGATTGATTGACTTCTCTGAATTGTTTCCATTTGTAGCAGTAAGCTGCTGTTGGAGTTACGTCAGGAAGCAGCTGCCTGCTTAGGTCTCCTCTGCACAGTGCTCAGTTATGAGGCTGAACGCATCTTCAAGTGGCTTTTCCTCAAGTTCAATTCCAGCAGTCGTGATGAGGTGAAACTGTTGTACCTTGTGGCAGCGCAGCGTGCATTGGAGGCTGCTGGAGAGAGAAAGGCCTTCTCTCATGTCATGCAGGTGACAGAAATGGCAGAAAGTTTGTTTAAATCAAAGGTTAATTCTTGATGACCTTTATATTTAAGAACCACTTTAAAGATTTAGAATAAGCAAAGCCTCAAACTTAGTGCATATCTTGTACATTCATGTTTACCTCAAGTGTTTCTCAATAAAAAATGTGCAGCTCACCTTTTTGTGCTTTTCAGCTGGTAATGACCAACCTGCAGTCTATTTTGGAGAATGTTGACACACCAGAACTGCTCTGTCAAAGTGTGAGGTGTATTCTCCAGGTGGCTCGCTGCTACCCTCATGTCTTCAGCACCAACTTCAGGGTAAGCATTGCAGTACTTATTTTATGGATTAGGCATGAAAGTTAGATAAGATCTTAGGTAGTCTCAGGTCATTGTCCTGATGTGTCACATGTTTTTTGTCTCTACAGGACACAGTGGATATCTTGGTGGGCTGGCACATTGACCACACACAGAAACAGTCACTCACTCAGCAAGTTTCAGGTTCGTTTGAATTTGTTTTACACTTTCAGACAGTAAACCACGTCATTCTGTGCCCCAGTTTAACCTTTCCTTAAAGGGTTAGTTCACATATTTAAAAGTCAGCTTTGCCACCTTGTGATTGGTTTGTCGAAGTGAAAAAAGTAGCAGAAGACTGACAGCTACTCAGATGTCCTCCTCTGTTTCAAGCCATTTAAATCCACTCACACTGAAAATGTTTATCTGTGGGAAACAAAATTAAATTATTGAAATGTAGATGCCCACACTCATAAGGATCAGACTGTTGTTGGATTTGTAGCTGTTTTATCAGCAGGACAACATCTGAAACAACTCAAAATTATGTGCAATGAGGCTGCCATGTAATAATCTGCCACAAAGCAAAGCTGTTCATTTGAAACCTGCTTGGAGAAAGTTTTGGTCCCTTTGCCTTTACCTCAATGTACCCTTTACCATGGATGTATACAATGTTCTCTCTGAGCTCCTCAGACAGCTCAACTAGCAGATTAACTAGCTGCTCAAGTGTCCTGGGCCTTTGTGGCTGGATTTTTAGTTTCATTATGCTCCAAATTATTTTTATTGGTGAAAGATCTGGTCTGCAGGCTGGTCAGTTCAGCATTTGAACTACAGCATCTAGTCTGCAGGACACAGTTCAGGGGTCTCAAACTCCAGGCCTCGAGGGCCACTATCCTGCATGTTTTAGATGTTTCCCTGCTTCAACACACCTGATTCAAATGAACAAGTCGTTAACAGGCTTCTGCAGGACTTGTTGAAATACAGAGGATTTGAATCAGGTGTGTTGAAACAGGGAAACATCTAAAACATGCAGGATAGTGGCCCTCGAGGCCTGGAGTTTGAGACCCCTGGTGTAAATGGTTTCCAACAAGAATTTCACATTTTGACCAAATCTGACCCTGGAACAGTTTCAACTTTCTCAACAACAGACCCTTTTAAAGGATCTTTGGTCCAGTGAAGACACCATTTTTTTCTGAATAGTGTTTACATCTGGCTTCTTCTATACATCGTCCGTCTTTAATTGGAGATTGTGGATCACATGATGAACTGTGCTGACAGACAGTAGCTACGTTTACATGCGCCAAATTTCCCCAATCTGATTAAAATCTTGGTCGATCGGAATTCCCAAATCCCTGTTTACATGGACACTAACTGAAATGATCTGATCATACCATGAGTACACATGCACCAAGCTCTCAATCAGATTAAATGAGTTGAGCATGCGCACAGCGAGTTGTCTTTCCGGGGGAAGAAAAAAAGTAAACAAACTCCGTGCTTTCTGTGCGTCGTCTCCGCCCCATCGTGTGCTCGAGCTGACTCACGTTTCCCCCAATATGGACCTTCTGCGGGTGATTACCTTTATGTTTGGGTTTTTACTGGTCGCATTAACCAAGCTAGAGGCAGAATACATATTACTACTGCTCCTCCACCACAGGAGAGGAGAGCAGGATGACAGGATGACTGCGCCAGCAGACCACTTCTGTTTACCTCCTGCCATGTTTTCTACTTGGGTCTGCGAAAGCGGAAAGACGTCACGCTGAAGTTGTACGCATGCGCAGTGGGCTTTTTTCACCCCTTCATTCCGAATGGGTGTATACATGCACGTCTATCCGAATGAGGATTGAATAAACCACCCCTCTCGATCGGAAGGAAATTTCATTCTGATCAGGCTGCATCGGATCAAAACATTCTGATTGACATGTTTACATGACGTATTTTTTTTTCCGATTGGGCGTTTATTCCGATTAAATGTGCCCATGGAAACGCAGCTAGTGATGTCTGGAAGTGATCTAGATCCCGTGCAGTGATGTCCAGTGGGGAAGCTGGTCCTTCTTTAATCCAGTGTTGCCTCGGGTTCCACAAATCACCAGCTTCAAGTTTTGACCTTGATCCTTGCACATAGATTCCTCCTGATTCTCTTAGTCTTTTGACCATATTATTCACTGTAGATGATGGGAGAGTCAAGGTCTTCACAGTTTTACATTGAGGATTTTTTTCTCAAAGTGTTCCACCATTTTTAGACACAGTTTAAAATAAAAAGCTACAGCACATCTTGTTGCTGTTTTACTAGTAAACCTGCTGTGAGAACTTGATAGTTGGTTAGTTTTGATTTATGTTTCATTCACGTGTTTCTGTGTGTTTAGGTTGGTTACAGAGTCTGGAGCAGTTTTGGGTGGCAGATCTGACCTTCTCCACCACCCTGCTGGGGCAGTTCTTGGAGGATATGGAGGCATATGCAGAGGTAAACTCAACCACTCCCTCAAAGTGTTTGCATTCCTCTGACATGTAGATTGATTTCTAGATGTTTCACAGTGTATGACAAACTAGATGATGGTTCTGTTTATTTTTGAGAATGGAAACTCTGACGGAATCATGTGACAATTTTTCTAAAAATGTTCAAATATGGCAGTTTGCCTCTTTGCCTTGACAAGAGATGTGTGTTGACCGAGTCTGCTCTGTTTTAGGACTTGGGTCATGTGGTATCAGGTGAAGCACTGGATGAAGACATCCCCCCACCTTCTGTGTCACTGCCCAAATTAGCAGCTCTGCTGAGGGTTTTCAGTACTGTCGTCCGCAGCATTGGCGAACGATTCAGCCCTTTAAGAGGACCTCCTATCACTGAAGTCTATGTCACAGATGTAAGAACCTCACTCAGGAGAGCCTGGTTACGAGCTGGGAAGTAGGATTAATACAGTAATCCCTCTATATCACACTTCGACTTTTGTGGCTTCTCTAAATTGCTGATTTTATATGCAAGTATATCTAAAATGCTATGATTAATGGCTGAGAAGCATGCTTTTATGTATCCTGGGCACTGATTGGCTCAGATCAGCACATGGTTAAGTATCCTGGGTGCTGACTGGCCAAGCAAAGGAGAGTTGATTTGATTCTGGTTTGCTTTAGACAGCATCTCGTCTTGTTCATTCAGCATAAATGGTTTTTAGCAGATTTTCATATTTTGCGAGGGGCTCTGAAATACAACTGTTGTGTTTGAGGATGGTTTACAGTATACTTGTAATAATAGATCTTTCTACTTGTTGAGGAGGATGAGTAATATATGACCCATAAAAAGAGTCTGTGTCGAGCTGTACGAGCTGTAAAAGTCAAAGTCTAAATTCATACACGAGACACGACAAGCGAATTTAATTAAAATATCAGTTGTAGATAAACATTATCAAAGGATTAATGGGTTTATTTCCAGCAGGTTATTTTTTTCTAAAGCAATTGTGTGATTAATATTTTTGAAGACGATATTGTCACTGACTCTATTGTGTTTTCTGAAGGTTCTAAACAGAGTTCTGAGCTGTGTAACCGCAGCAAAGCAAGTTCAGTTCTCAGAGGCGGTTCTCACAGCAGGGAATGAGTGTGTGGGGGTGTTGCTGGCCAGTGTGGAGCCCTGTGGTCAGCTGATGGAAGCTGTTCTCACCTATGGCCAGGATCAACTGGATTGCTGCTATGGCTGCGGCTCTGATTACAGTTTGGCAGTGCTCAGTCTTCTGACTCTGGTATGGTCACTTTCAGACTTCATATCACACCTTGAGTTTTTTTCCTAAATTAGATTAAAACCACAGAGTTTGTCTTTGTCATTCAACAGCCCACCAGCTTCAGTAACTGAGATATATATATATATTTTTTAAAAGGTTCATTCATCTTGAAGTTTTGTGTTTTTGTGTAGTCTTGCTGTGTTATTATGTAATATCTGATATTAAACACTGAATGTTTACTCTGTCCAAACTACCTTCCTGTAACTTAGAAAAGAATTGTGTAAACTGCACTAGGGCATATTTGT
Source organism: Pachypanchax playfairii (assembly GCA_006937955.1). Lineage (NCBI taxonomy): Eukaryota > Metazoa > Chordata > Actinopteri > Cyprinodontiformes > Aplocheilidae > Pachypanchax > Pachypanchax playfairii. The sequence continues at coordinate 160,471 of SSNP01000018.1, read as the reverse complement.
TTTCGTCTGTTCAGCTTGTCTATTATAAACCATTCAGACATCCATCATAGCTTTGACAATCATTGTTTTTAGGGTTTAATTAAAACCGTTGTCAATGCTTTTTCAGATTGTGGACCAGGTGAACACAAAGCTGCCTGTGTCTTTTGTTGAGAAATTGCTGTCACCAGACTCCCAGCTCCTGAACTTACGTTTCCATCCAGAGAAAGAGGTTTGTGTTGCTAATTAACACTTTAAGACTGTGATGAGATGAAATAATGGATTTCTGAACATCTTATTCACTAAGGGATCAACAGAGCCAGCATGTGATAACTAAAGGTTTTATTTTAAAACCATGATCATTATGGAGCATCAGCTGCTGTGTAACAGCATCTACAGTCTAGATGTCACAGTCTATTTGGTATGGGATGCTTTTATGGTCTTCCAGTGTATAAAAAATAGAATTTCCATGAATACCCTCTTATAGTGTGTTTTGATGATTCATATCTGGAGAACCTTTGCATTGTTTTGAAGATCAGATCAACTGCTCGTCCCAAGTTGTTCTCATACAAGGTTTCTCTGCTGTTTTAAGAATTACAGAAAAGTATTTCATTTGTTTTTGGTGTTTTCCAGGTCCACAGAAGTTTGAAAAGGGAAATTAGTTTAGAGGGAAAAAAATCTTTCTAGAAGTCTTTCCTTATTTCTTATACATATAACTAAAACCTGAATCTTTTAGCCTTCAGTTTCTGACAAAGAGCCCACAGACATCAACTTTCTTATGTAGCATTATGGATGTCATGTTTGGCTCTGCCTGACGCAATTGACTTTTTACAATTAGGGTTGTCAAAAAATTGATTTATACATTTTTATCAAAAATTTTTGTTCAGTCTATTCTTTCTTAATAGACTATTGATACCAGCAGAGCTGCCTTCTTGTGCTCCAGTTGTCCCTTAACCCTGAAGCTGAAAGGCATTCTGATGCTTCCTGTCAGCTGCCACTGAGCTGCTGTTACAACATCACACTTGGTTAATGTTGCTTTATTATTCTAATCCTAATCAGAGCTCAAGACCGCCACCATTTGGTGCTACCTGAAATGTTTGACCTGTTTAATTTGGTAGTTGGAACAACATGCCTAAATTACCATCGTACCATCAATGTTTGTTTTCCATGATCCAAGCCAAAACTAGTTTGCTCACCAAACCACATGATTTTTAAAACTAAAAGATAGTCTATCATCCAATAAACAACCTGATCTCAGAACCTGGTTGAGCTGACAGAGCAAGCAGACCAAAAAATGGGATTTTAGGATGAAGGTCTCGAGGAATGGACCTAATTTAATGGGTTGCCAGGCTCTGAACAGTCTAGTTTTGGCAGCAGAGTGACCCACGTAACAAGAACAACCTGTTGTTGGACGGCGACAGAGAGACCAGAAGGGCAGACATTCAGGCATGCTCTCCCCCTACTGCTCCTTGGAGATTTCCTTCTGCCATGTGCCAAGGCAACAGCTTTGTTCGGGGATGCTACCCTCAGACGCTCCACCTTTTTATTTATGTTACACACACTTCCTTTGAGGGCACTGGAAGTAAGAGCCGCCCCCTCCAAGCAGTGGCTTGTGTATTGAGCTGGCAATATTCATGTGCAGAGGGGAAAATTACTCTGGGATATTCAAACGTTATTTATATTTGTAGTAATTTGTGTTCAAATGAATTTGTTTTCACTTTGATATGCTTTTAAAAAAGAGTTTCTTTAAAAAAATGACTTATTTTTGTATTTGTGTTCATGTATTGCTCAGGTGATGGCTGCTGTACATGGTGTATATCAGGCACTGCTCAGCCTCAAAAACATTCCCACTTTGGAGGCAGCTTATAAAATGGTATTAGGTGAGATGGCATGTGCTCTGTCCAGCCTGATGGAGAGCCTGGATCCTCTTGATCAAAACCTGGATCCTGGCAGCCCCTGTGCCAACATCCAGCACTCTGCTTTCGCTTCTCTTACCCTTCCTGTGGAAAAGGCTCAGTTTACCCTCATCTTCAACCTCAGCACTCTTACTACCATCGGAAACACCAAGAATTCTCTCATCGGGGTGAGTCATTGAGTTTTTCTGTTTGTACTTTGACATTTCCAAAAAAACACAAAAATCCAATTATCAGAAATAATTTGAAACTGGCAAAGGTTTAATGCCACTTCTTATTATGTGTTCCATATTCAACACTAATCAGACTTTGCTTTTGATTATTCGGAAACTAATGAAAATGGCATAAACAAAAATGGGACCCTTAGTTCAATATTTTGTGGCAACACCTTTTGCATCAATCTAACAAGTGGCCTCTGTTTTCACAATATGTCAATCAGTTGGGCTGCTGGAAAAAAATTCATTCGTATCTGAAATGCGAATCTTATTTTTCAAGATTCTGAATCGATCCATAACTTCCAGAGATCCTTACTTAAAGACGTTTTCTAAATATTTCCTAGCTTAACTTGCTGCACATAATGTTTGTCAGGCAGCGGCCTCAGTAGTGTCATTTTAGCAAGAGGCGACTACTAACTTTAGTTAAATGGGTTTAGATGGCAGCCTGATGTTTCTGCATACAGGAGGTAAAAGAAATACAATCAGGCCCATCTTCATTGAAAGCAAATATTTGGGATATTATCATTTTCTAGTTAAGAAGAAGCTTGACTTCATGAAATACAATTAGCTGCTGAACTATGATGGTGAGCAGTAGTTTAATTCCCGGATGCTTCGTTAGGTTTGAGATGTCAGATTTAAGTTTCTTTGTATTAGATGCATCAAAGCAGCAAGTGGTTTGGTCCACTTTCAGAGGTGAAGTATGAAACTGAACCAAACCAAATGAAAGTGTTCAACATTCTGCACTCAATCAAACAGAGTCTGCCGTATTTATCCTGGTGTGAAAACACCCTGCAGTTACGTTGCTTCACTTCTAACCTCAACAAAAATTAGCTCGTCTCAAATGGCAAACAAAAGTTTTTACTGATGACATTTACCAACTGTTTTCTTTTTGAAATGTGTTTGATCTAGATGTGGGCACTTTCTCCTACTGTCTTCACCCTTCTGAGTCACAATCTGATGCTGGTTCATGCTAAACTAGCTGTGTATTACCCTGCCATCCAGTATGCTGTACTCTACTCCCTGTACTCACACTGCACCAGGTAAAACACTCACGGTTTGAACAACCTTATTTTCAACTACAGCACCATCAATTTTATATACATGGGACCTCCATTCATTTCAAGTTGTTCATTTATATAAAGCTAAAGGTTTTGACTGATTATTGAATGTTGCAGAGATCAAATGTTTTGTATGAGCACAGATTTACACATACAGGAAGGGTGGAAATCACAGGGAAGCTATGATGTGAAATAAACCAGTGCTTTAGACATTTTTTCACATGTTAACAGACAAATTCTACAGTTCAGTGGAAAAACACGTAGAATTTTAAATTTTAGGCTTAAAAATTGTTAAAGCAGTACAAAATTTTAAAACTTTAAGCTGCTGTTTTGAAACTTTTATAAGTGGAAACTCACTGAAAAACACGTTCACCTTCATATTAGACACTCTGTGCGCCTCCGATGGCTTTAAAATTGATTAAATAACTTCAGTTATTTGTTTCGCAGCCGGAAGTGGTGTTCTGGTGATTTATGCTGCCCTGATGAAAAATGCCGAATTGTACGAATTGACAACTTTTTTCATAATGAGATTTCATTGGAAATCGTCTGAGACACGGCTGAAGAAAAGTTATTTAGTACTGCTTTAAAGCCAATATTTGGTGGAGATTTCTTCATTTAGGTTTAGCCTGTAAGTAGCCATGAAGCTGTAGTGCCAGGAGCAGAAAAATCAGTTTGGAGCTGCTTTTAAAATAATATTATTAGGTAGTGATTCACTCACTGGAAGTAGGAAAACAATATTGTGTCCCAGTGTTGCGTTTGCTGATGTGATTTTTCTTCTTTTTTCCCCAGACACGATCATTTTATTTCATCCAGCTTGTCATCGTCATCTCCCTCTCTGTTTGATGGTGCAGTCATCAGCACTGTTACCACAGCAACAAAGAAACATTTTGGCACGTTGTTGAGCTTGTTGGGAAGCCTGTTGTCAAAGGAGCATCTTTACCCTGATGCAAGGTTTGTACTCTCAAAGGAAGCGGTGGATTCATGTGACTGCAGGTATAAAACAAAATGACAAAGTTGTTACTTGGAGGAGATAAAATCTCTTTGGTATTTCTAACGAAAAGACTTAATCTTGTCTAAATATACAAACAAGGCTGAAGTTGAAGAAGAAAGCACTTGCAGAGTCACTGATTCAAAAACCATTTAACTCTGAAATGTTTGTTTTTCACAAGTTTTTAATTTTCTATTAAAATTTATCGTGACACACAAGAACTGGATTCTTTTAGAAAAGTCTGTTTAAGACCACCACGAGTTAACACACACAACAGGTCATGTGACATAAAATGTCTGTATCATGAATGCAGATTTATTATTTTACATCTCAAACAAAGGTTTCTGTATTTAGTCAGAAACTGTTAACTTATCTAATGTTCTATGTTTCCATGTTAGGAAACTTCTGCTGACCTGGGCTCAGGAAATTTCTTTGCTTATGATGAAGTCAGACACCTACAGTCCCCTGTTCTCCCTGCCCTCCTTTAACAAGTTCTGCAAGGGTCTCCTGGATAACAGTGAGCCAGCCTGTCCATAAATAAACTGCTCGTCTTCAGTTCTTAGCAGATTTGAAGTGATCATTTTAGAAGTGATTGAAATATTGACTGTTTTCTTCTTTGTTTTGTTTAGCTCTGCATGAAGATCAAAGTATATGCCTTCAGAGCTGCCATAGCTTGCAAGTCCTCTCTGCATTTCTGTCCACTGACCTCCTGCAGAGGTGAACGTCCTTACTAAGATCAAACATTCTTTTAGTATTTAAAGTCTTTTAGTTTTTTAAAATCTATTTATATGATATTTTGCTGTAGCTGTGGGAAATACACATGTTCTGTGTTGTTAAAGCTCATTGTATGTGTGTCTTTGTCAATATAATGTCTGTTAGGTGTGTGAATGTATGTAGAGTTCAGCTGGTCCACTCAGCAGTGAGGGTGAGGCAGGCCTATGCCAAACTGCTCCGGATGATTCCCCTTGATGTGGCTTTGAGGTGAGACTCTGTTCAATCACTTTCATTGATTTTAGTCACATGTTGAAGCTTTCTTAGTCATTTATTTTTTTGCATTGCTGTTTTTTATTATCAGCAACCACAGCCACTCTGAAATCAAAGAGATCTCTTTGGCCATCCGTCACCACATGAGCCGCACACCGAGCAGCACATTCCACCCTCAGGACTTCAGCGACGTCATCAGCTTCATCTTGTATGGAGTCCTGCACCGTGGAGGGTACTGTTCTTCTAACAGATACTTCTGCTGTTCTTGTTTTCTCTTTTGATTTTGATTGTTTAAAACCCACCTTAAACAGCTGGGTTTCTCTTTAACAATTCTTCTAAATATTCATATTTCTCCATCCACAGCAAAGATCCTTGGCTGGAGCGTCTGTATTACAGCTGCCAGCGACTTGAGAAACGAGACGGCCGTGGTAACGTTGATGTCAGCAGGCCAGATGTGGTGTCACAGGCGCTGCTAAAAACAGAGGTGGTGCTTTGGCAATGGGCCGTTTGGGAGGCAGCGCAGTTCACTGTGTTATCGAAGCTCCGCACACCACTGGGTCGAGCTCAGGACACCTTCCAAACCATTGAAGGTAAACTGAACTCCAGTTAACACATACAACAGATTATGAAGTTACAGTCGTTCATCTTCCAATTCATGGTGTATTTTAGTGACACACTGGAGAGGTTTTTTAGCCCCTTCAATATTTAAAAAAAAAAAAAAAGTGGAATGTAGTTCATTTTGATTTGTGCTGTAAGTCAGTAAGTGGCAGTGTCAAGTGGAACTTGGTTAAACATTCTTACAATATGGCTGTCAGAAAGAAAGGCACAGAAAATGAATTTGACACATGCATTCCACAAGTTTCCATTGGTGTGATTGTGTTCAGGGATGATCCGGAGCCTGGCTGCTCACAGCCTGAACCCTGAACAGGATCTTGGAGCATGGGCTGGAAGTGGAAGTGATGGAGATGGTCATCATTCAAATCAGCTCCGCCTCACTCTGCTTCTTCAGTACCTGGAAAACTTGGAAAAGCTCATGTATAACGCTTATGAAGGCTGCGCTAACGCTCTCACTGCTCCACCTAAGGTAATCAAACAAAGAAACAACCTAAAATTCACTGAATTAAATAGGTCTCTAATTGAACCAGTATATTATCTTGTCTGTCTCTCAGGGCATTAGGACATTCTTCTACACAAACCGTCAGACCTGCCAAGACTGGCTGACAAGGATCCGCCTGGCACTGATGAGGGTTGGTCTTCTGTCTGGCCAGCCTGCAGTAACTGTTCGCCACGGCTTTGACCTCCTGACAGAGTTTAAGAACAACACCACCCAGGTTAGAAAGCAATGACCTGGATCTTATCTGAATGGATCGGTTTCACCTTTCTAGCACTGACAGGCAGCTTTAACAGCAGATACAGTGTTCTTGTTGAATCAATGGATTGTGCGCTTCCTGAACTGTATGTTGTTACTTTTCACAGATAAGATGGGAGACATTTTCTCTAACACTGACCCTTTAATCTAAACATGTAGAAAAGTCATGTTGGCTCTCGGCTTTTCATGCTTGAAGTTGTTTACAGTTAATAAATTAGCATGAAGCGCAAGAGGTGCTACAAAAAAACCCTGTATTTCTTACAAAAACTTCTGCTTACTCACTGAGCAACTGCCGCTTACTGCCACCTTACTTTGTGAAAACCAGAATCAATTCAATATTTTGAAAGGAAACATGGAGCAGATTGTATGTAGTCAAAGTATTTAGAATTAAAATGTGTGATTGAATGAAGGTATCCTCTTATGAGCGTGTTTTATCCACTCCAGGCTCCAGAATTGGAGGTTCCACTCGCATTACTGGTGGAGGCTCTATGTGAGCTGCGTTGTCCTGAGGCCATCCAGGGGCTGGCGGCTTGGAGCCTCCTCACCTCTGGCAAGAATCTGAACTGGTTGTCATCAGTTGCTCTTCAGGCTGAGGGGCGGTAAGCACTTTTCCTAACAGTTCAGTTACAAACTGAATCCCACTGTTTAGTTTTATCCAGTTTTTTGCCTTTGATTGAGGGCTGTGTGTGTGTTTGTGGGTGTGTAGGTTTGAGAAAGCTGCTTTGGAGTATCAAGATCAACTCTCTGCAGTAACTGGGATGGACTGCAGCATGAAAAGCTTTGAAAGTTGTCTTGTGAAACTCTCAAACAGCTCAAGCAGCCCCAAACACTCCGCCAATGGTAACTAACTGAATTTATGTTTAATATTCTTAGTATAAAATGAATAGTTCTAATTTGTCGTGTCTGTGAAATTGTCAGTCACTGGGAGATGAACTTGAATTATGTTTAGGTGACGTTATATTGCTCTGTTTTTTAGAAACTATTTATCACATGTTTAACTCTTTATTTGACTGTTGAGATTGACTGTATTACTGTAAGATTATCATTGTCATTCAAGGCATTTCTTGTTATTCCTTTGAGTAGGTGACAACAGGAAGACGGTGCTGCTGAAATCCACTGAATGCTCCCCTGAGGTAGTCAACTTCTTGGCTAACAAGGCCTGTCAGTGTTATGTGGCGCTGTGCGACTGGGCTTCAGTAAAAGAGTGGCAATCCACCGTTAACACCCTCAAACAAAACTCAACCAATCCAGTCAACATCAACCTGAGGACAGATTTCAACTACATCCAGGCTCTGAGCCGCTTCGAGGAGGGAGATATGTCAGAATGTGGGGCGCAGCTGGAGCTTCTCCCCGGGGAGGACTACAGCTCCATTTCCAGCAGCAAAGACAAACTTGGTAAGTGAAAAAGACGTCCAAATCTGATCATCTAATGCTTGAGTGTATTTTTTTAGTGTGTGAAAACAATCAAAATAAAAGTCCAAATAAATATATCTGTTGTATATTTTTGTGTTCAGATCTGAAGAGGCTTCTTCCCTCCATGAGTCCAGATCCCACTGAGCTGCAGAGAGCCATTGAGGTACAGCTCCTTCGCAGTGCTGTTAGTGCCATGGCCAAAGCTACTCAGCAGCTGGAGGAAAGGACCACAGCCACTTCAGAGTGAGAATACTTCTAACGCTCTGATATTTTTGATGTTTGCACATTTACCAAAGGTTTCAGAACCTTTCTAGTTGCAGTATTTGTATAGAAACATTCCGATTTTGATCTCAATGTAAAAATCTTTAAACATTGAAAAGAGCTTCGTGGTAAGTTTAGCACCAGGCTTTTGTGACAGGCTTTACTCTGTCTGAAAGAGCTCCAGAGCATCTTGTTACACGTGTTCATGGCAAAATACAATGTAAATGAGCTTTAATACTACAGGTCTTTTCATTACTGTTAAGGTTTTATTTTAAAAAGTGTTAGTTTAGAGAGAAAAGCGCTATGACCTGTGGCTGTTTCAATAACTTTAAAGAGGCCTTTTCATTAAAAACGGGTTTTCTGAGGTTTCTGTTGAATATTTTATCTCCACATGTGTTCTTACCTTCATAGTGGGTGTGAAAACAGGTCAACAACGTCTCTTTCAGTTTTTATCTCTCAAACTACGCAGGTGGCGATAACACCCGAGTCCAAACGGCCTGTACTTGTTTCATCACAACTCCTTTGTTCGTTAGTATTTGGCAGCTCCCGCAGTTGAAACCACGCCTAGCATGCGGCTGGCTAAAAGTTGTAGCATAACCTCGCAAACAGGAAGACACGACGTCTGCTGTTGCCATGCACAGCGGGGCAGGAAACAGTATACCTTGCTTTCATAGGCTAGTTTGTTAGCCAATGTGAGTCCAGCAAATTTGAATAATGAATATGAACTGCTGACGAAGCAGCCTGACGGAGACGGAACCAGCCAAATTTTAATGCTGACAGATTGAAAGGTCTGTTAATCAGTGTTTCCTGACGTTTTTTAGATATAAAATGTTTCATATTACAGGTTAATGGTTAAGAAATAACCACAAAGTACTGAAATTTGTATGAAATGGCCTCTTTAAGATTACTTTTGAAATAATTTAAAGCAGCTTTTAACTTTTGCACGACTCTATTTGTTATTTCTAAGGAAATAATTACTTATTTCTTGAACATTTTTTGTTTTATTTTTTTGTCAGGTTTTATCCCTTTTTAAAATCCTTTTCCTTTTTTTCCTTTTTACATCTTTCACTGTATCATGGCGTCTCTTTTTAGCTTTGGTTTAGGTTTAAGACAGTTGTTTCTCCCTCCTGGTTCTAAAAAAAAATCAGATTTAAGCATTGACCTTTTTATTATCAATCTTCTGTTGTATGACTAAAGTTATTTCACTTTAGCTGTACATTAAAAGCTATTTGTGTATACATTTCAATTCTGTATTCACAACATGCTGTATTTAATCATTAACATTTATTTTGGCCACTTTATTTTAGCTTTATAGTTCTGATGTGACTGCCCTGTTCTTTTACTCTGTTTTTGTTTCCCTATAAATCTTTTATCTCCTGAATCTGATTTTGCAGTTCATTGGTACGATGCTTAAAACAGACAGGAAGAATCTGTTTGGGTCCTTTACGCCTGTCCTCCCTCACTCTTTCGGATGCACTGCCCACACTGCCCACCCTCCAGCTGCACTGCACTTCCACCCTGGAAAACACTCTCACAGGCCAAGACGTGAGTACTAACATCCACGTCATTTCACTTCATATGATTAGAATTTATTTAGACGACTTCTATCACAGCAACAGTTTATTTGTTTTGATCCTGAAATCCATTTTAAAAAACATGAGCTACTTTAGATTTTTAAAAGGTCGAAATCTGATTACTTTTATTCCTAATGAAACTCAAGGATGTTTAGGGACTGGCCTCAACTTTTGCATAAATACTCACCTGAAATAAGTGGAATAAACAACAAACTTTCCATCTTAAGGAAATCAGTCTGACCATGTTTGTCTGGATTTTTTACAGGACTGTTTGATTCCTCTTAGCAGTGAGACATTAAACTCTTGTAAGCAGCAAGATGTTCAGCTTTTCCTTCAAGCCCTCAGATACTCCATGTTCCAGAGACAATTACTCCACAAACTCAAAGGTACGTTTTCATGATTAAAACATAACTTCTCACTAAAAAGTTTGGATATTTGGCGTTTGGGTGAAATTTATAGAAAATGTAAAAAGTTCACACTACAGTCATTACATGATGAAAGTAGGACTTTAAAATTGATGTATTCAATGGTGATTTCTTCATGTCAAAGAATTTAAAGCAGTACTTAGGAGCTTTCAGTTTAGGTTTATTTTGGCGGCGCCACTGGACAAAAGCGGTATTATTTTACGTGAACGAAGCCTGCATTTCCCATGAGCACCAGCGCGTAGCGTCGTAAAATCCAGATACCCCGTCCGCCAGCAGTTGGATTGAACTACATTACATTTCGGTTTCCAGTGGCTGAGTGAATGAACTGTCAACCTGGTGGCCAGTTATTACTTCCATGCAAATTTCCAAAAGCTGGCATTAGCATTTTGATTTGAGAATAGAAAGATACTTACTAGTCCAGCAGGAACAGAGCCACGGCAGCATCAGTCGGAAATCCCTCCTCGACTTTGAGCTCACGCCAGCGAGTGAAAGCCGGGCCTATGTTGATTCTTGACTGTCCTTTTATCCGGTTACTCTCCCTTTTTTTTTTTTTTTGTCTCCTCAGACAAAACTTTTCGTTTTTTCGGGGCTTCTGCCATGTTAGCTGCAGTTGCGCGTAACAGGTCGCATCGAGTTCCGTGTTTATGACGAATGGGGAAAGGGGAAGTGACGTATGCCGAAAAGCAGCCTATCCATTCGTAGTTTTTTGTGTGGCAGGGTTCCCACCATCCTCCTCAAAGTTGTTTAGTGCCAGTGAAAGCGATACAGACCCTCTCAAGCCATGACAGAGGTGTCATTCAACTTGTTGTAAGTCGCCATATAATCACAGAAGTTATGAAACTATTTCATGAAGGTTGAAAAGTTACTTAGTGTTGGTTTAATAAAACAAAAACCAGCAACAGTTGTGCATATAGCACAATGCAAAATGTTAACATTGCAGTAACGTGTCATGTGACCTCGAACATCACTTACAGCTTGACAACAAAGTCTCATGCTGTTTACAAGTGGACTTATTGTCTGCTGGGGTATGGTGTCTCACTCTTCTTGAAGGGTGGCTCTCAGGTTATTGAGGTTCTGGGGTTCAGCGTTAAGAACTAAGGTTTGGGATATGTAAAATTTTCTCAGCCGATATTTGTTGTTCCAACAAATGATTATGGGCGACGATTTGTGACTTTTTGTGGGCGTAGCAATGTAAACACACATGGGCTGATTTGCTCAGTTAAAGCTCAAAAATCCCAAAATGGAGGGACTAGTTGCCAAAAAAATACAAAGTCACCTATTTGGGTTTACTTTGGCTTTAAAGCAGATGAAAAAGGTAAACCATGGGATGTCACCAAAGTGCTCCACACTTGCACACCAGAGGAGAGGGCGCAGTCAGAATTGAACTGTTGCCTCAGTGAGGAGGTAATTGATGGAGAAGAACATTCAATTGCTTGGTGGAAAGTGAAAAACGTTTCACATTGTTGTCACCAATGGCTCGAAAATATCTATGCATACCGGCCACAAGCGCACCTTCAAAAAGTGTCTTCAATAGAGGTGCACCGATCAGGATTTTGGGGGCTGATCACCAAAAGCAGTATTTGCCAACACCGATATTACCGAATACCGATCACAGAGTAAAATTCATAAATTCTTCAATATTGTTGTCTCATGTACAAACATTGACATTGTATCATTAGTATAAAAAGTAGGTAATGATAAATATCATGAATGACCACTGTTTTATTGCAGGTTGAGGGAATGTGCAATATTTCACACTCTAGAGACTCCTAAAGACAGCTTGGACACAGCCAGGGACGGACTGGGACAATAATTCAGGCTGGGAATTTTGATATCATCCCAGGCCACCACAACCAAATAATTGCAAAACCAGAGACTAATGCTACAATGAGCTGTCGTAAGATCAAAGGAAGATGGTTATGTGTACTGTGTCTTGTGTAGCACTACAACATGCAATGATATATTTTTGACCAATTTTAATAATAAAACATCATTGGACTGAAAATAGCCCTTAATCCAAATCAATTTATGTAGGTGATAGAACAAACTAATATTCATAATGACTTTTTTTACAACCATACACCTTAAATTTGATTTTAGTAAAGATTGAGTTATTTAAGGCTGTTAAGAAAGATAAAAACATCTATTTCTAATCCAAGAAATCTAGTATGAAAAATGTGAACAATTTTATTGATGCTACACCTGTCCTACACAGGTTATTTTTTCTTTCTTTGATATCTCTGCGTAAATAAATCGCAGCGGGACTTGGAGGCAGCTGAAGGAAACAGCTTTGCTTGCAGCTGTAAGGAGTTTGTGTGCCATTTTGAACAGCATGAGTTGTTTTTTTTTCCAAGAGCTGGGTCTTTTGGCTTCAACCAAGCATTATTTAATAACTAATATGTCAAAAAATTGTTCTTCAAAAATGATGGAGGGTTCAGGCTATCGCCCATTGATTCGTCCAATCTCCCAACCCTATTAAGAGTGTTTACACAGTGACACAGCTGATCCCAGAGCTATCCCAGTCTCCAGCAGCCTTTTCCTAATGATGTGACCTCGATGAGCTGGAGTTTTGTTGACTGTGAAGATGAAATTAGGCCTGTGTTGTTACTGTATCATTCACAAACTGTAGGAAAGTTTTGTACCAAAAAATACACCTGCCCACACTGCAACACCTCCACAACGAAAGGCTTTGTTTAGTGACAACAGTGGCTGATGCATAGAGTTCTCCTTGACATCGCCACTTACCATTGGTGACCATGATTTCTGTTCAACATGAATCGACTTCCATCAGAGAACAGCAACAAGTCCATCGTCCAGCAGAAATGCTCCCTATCCCATGTCAGACGCTGAAAAGTACCCTTGCAGGTCCTCTAGCACACCATTCTGTATATGTGCCTGGAGTTGAGTGGCCTTCATCGTTCAGTCCCACAGGGCGTCAGCTGTCATCAGTGGGTGATCTGGCCATGTAGCTCTGACAAACATTGGCCAACTATGCAACTGGAAACTTGCATAGTGGAAATAATATGGAACATGTTTTTATTGTGCCATACTCTATTATTCACACCAATAAGAAAACATAGAAGAATATTTTGGTATTGTTCATTTAACTGACATTCTCCATCTTGTTCTCGTCCAGGTTACTCTTCCTCCATTGACAGCCATCTTTTGGAACTTTGTCTGACTGCAGCCAAGTTTGCTCGAAAGAAGGGTAACATTGCTCTAGCATCTCGCCTCCTCAGCCACTGCAGTGATGGGACACAAGAGCAGAAGCAGCAGGAGGATCTGTGTCAGTCTTTTCGGCGTCTCACCCTGGAGGGCACTTTGGGGGAGAAATGGGGATCAGAGGTTCAGATAGAAAAGGCCAAAGTCCTGAGAACAGCTGGTGAGAACCTTGTTTCTGTCTTCTTACATACTTGCTCCCTTTTTTTTCGCATATGTGAACAGTATAGTTGTTTAGCTTGATCTACCTGAAAACAGTAGTTGCCTTTTAGACACATTACACAGTATTACCAGCACTTGGTGGAGTTTGTGTTTACGGGTGTTCGAGTTGCGCAATTAACTCTAAAAGTTTAAACAGCTGTAGGCCAAATTCACACAGGTGAGAATACAGTGGGTTCCACACAGAGTTACTACTTGTATCCCGGCCCAAGGGAGTGCGACACCCCTCTGACATGAGTCCAGCTTCCTGTTTGTTCCACTAAATTTGTTAACCTTTTGATTTAGTAACTATTATGACTTTTCAACATATGCAGTTTCCTTTAGTGTTTTCCAGTCCGTCTACAAAAATGAAGAACAGAAGCAGTTCAGTAATGTTCTTTATCCACAGGCCAGTCACTAACAGCCATGGAGATGCTGAGCAGGGCTGCTCTGTCCTTTTGTCATGCGGGGAAGAACGAAGGTGCTGCATGCCGCTCTTTGCTGACACTCTGCAAGTGGCTGTTGACAGACTGGAAGGACATGACTCCTCAACTTAAACAGGCATGCCTTCAAAATGGGCTTCGCACCCAGTATTTTATTGCAATGGATATTTATCACTTGATACTCTTTGATTTTTTTTGTGCAAATATTCATGTTAGGGCAACCATGTGAGATTAGTAACAATATGAACATAGCAACATGCGCATTCTGGTGATATGTAGAACATTTTACAAATTTCTAAGAGAATATTGTTTGGTTTGTTGTAGGTAGTAAAAAAGTCAGGAGCAGTGAACTCGTGTGCAGTGGGGAATTTGTCACCTCTTAGCCGGAACATTGCGTCTCTCCTGGAACTTCCTCTGGAGGATCAAGGCAATCCCAGCATCACTGCAGAGACTTCAGGTAAGTTGTGTATGAAAGTATACATTCTTAGAACGTCAGAACTACTTGATGGAACAGTAACACCTAATAAGTATTCAGATATGTAATAAGTTGAAAGAAGTTTGTAATTGGGTTTGGACATGTCTAAACTACTTTTAGCTTTTCAGATTGCAGTATTCAGATTAAGTCTAACTTCATTCTGATGTTTTATCTGTAAAGTTAATGTGGGTGTTGGAGAACCAGACTTTGTGTTGGGCCAACTGTATCAGCTCTCAACCAGCCTGGCACCAGAAGTGGCCAAGTCCTGGGCAGCTCTGGCCAGCTGGGCTTACCGCTGGGGCAGAAAGGTGGTGGACAACGCCAGGTTAGATGTCTCTCCAGTGTTCTGTTGATGTCTGTGATGTTGTTTAGCTGTCATGTGATAATTATTTTGAATAAATAGTTGTTTTTTTTTAAAAAGCCATCAGCTTTTTAAACGGCGTTATCATTAGTCAAGATTTCTTATTTGTTTTTATACAATCCAGCCAAGGTGAGGGGTTGCCCCTCCTTCCCGGTGAAAAAAAGGAAATAGAGGAGCTGCTTCCAGCAACCACCAGTGATGAAGACAAGGACATAATCTTCAGTATTCTAGGGCAGGCCATGTGTCGTCCGACTGGAATACAGGTACACAGTCTGCATCTTGTGCACAAGTTAGTCTCTCTGTTTTTAATCTAAATAAAATCAGGTACAAGACAGAACATCCTGTTATAAACCTCTCAACCACTGACACACTATCAAGGTAAAAGAGTTAGTTATCGAATAATGAAAGGGTTTATTGCAAATTTACAGTTACACATTGAAAAACTAATATACAAAAATCAACACAAATACATCCTTTCCTGTCACTGAGCGGGATTGTTTGATTTTGTTATGAGTTTTTTCGATACATGAACATTTTTTGCCTTCTGTTTGCAAGATGTTCATTGTTCTGACCCTCCTACTGATACAGTTATGTAAATAGGTTAGGTAATATAGTTGCCAATTACTTTAATTTATATTTGCCTGGGAAATGAAATCATCAGTTTTTTTTCCTGTAATGTGACAAACAGAATTTCTATTTTTGTTGTACCCAAACCTTAAAACCCGAGATAATAAAAATATAAAGCCTGAATAGAATTAACTCTTTTTTTTCGGGAAGGCCCATTATAATATATTTTGTTTTGAGACTTTCAGACAGTGAACTAAAATTTCCAGATTTTAAGGGGACTTTCCTTAAAAACATTTTCATCTCTGCTACATTTCAATTCCTGCGATCATAACTTCATGCTAGTTAGTCACAATTCTCTTGACATGTTTTATTTCACATCAGGATGAAGATATGGCTCTACAGCAGGAGGATGATGAGGATGATATGGTGGACGTGATATGGCGGCAACTCACCAGCTCGTGCCCCTGGCTTGGAGAGGCCAGTCAGCATGTCACAGATGGTCTCATCCAGGTTTGGAGACAAGTGGTGGGCCGGATCTTTGGTCTTTATCGTGTCTCCTGCCATGCGTATTTCACCTTCCTTAAACTTAATGCTGGACAGGTGAGACTTAAGTGCAAAATACAATTTTGGTAAGATTCTTAGTGGATCTGTGAAACCAAATGGTCCTTTAGTCCAAATGTTGATCATCCATAGCTGTTGTTTTTTTTAGGTCCCTGTAGATGAGGATGATCCAAAACTCCTGCTGTCCTGTCACAATATTAAACAGAGCAATGATGATGTAATTGTCATGGCAACTCTGCGTCTCCTTCGACTCCTTGTGAAGCATGCTGGTGAACTCAGGGAGGGGCTTGAGCTGGGCTTGGCTTCAACTCCCACTGCACCCTGGAGACGTATGTACAAAAAATCCTAATATTTTATCAGGTTTTTTTTTTTGTTCTGTGCTAAAATAATTTTTTTTAGCTAAAACTTACTCAACAACTCCTAAGGTGTGTTTTCAGGATTTTTAACTGTGATATGTATGCAGTGAAATTTGAATATGTTAAAGACAAGCATGGAGAGAGAGCGCTGCTGTGTGTGACCCTAGTATCATCACTAGAATAGTTCTGATTTTCTTGTCTGTTTGTGTTTTGGCCTTTCTGTGGACACAGCCATGTCAGCAGAGGAAAGCTGTCATCAAAAAGACACATTCATACTACACATTTTATTTCTTGCTCCATTTGGACCTAAGTACTTTTCTATGTCTTCTTTAGGCATCATTCCCCAACTGTTTTCACGTCTCAACCATCCAGAAGCTTATATCCGACAGAGTATATGCAGCCTGCTGTGTCGAGTGGCTCAGGACTCCCCACACCTGATTCTCTACCCGGCTATTGTTGGATCACTCTCTCTGGGAGGGGAGGCTCAGAATGCAGGTGTGCAGTAAATCCCCTTTTTCTGGATATATTTACTTCTTTCATGTGATATGTTAAAACAAGTTTTATTTGCATTGCTAAAGTATGTTTTATGTTTTGAACTATGTTTTACTACTATGAAAGTGAAAAAATAAATAGTAAAAAAGTACTTATTTTATGTCTAAAAAGAGTCATTTATAGACCATTTCAACATTTGAAAAAAATATAAGAAAAAAAGCAACAAATTTCTGATTCAGATACTCTGTGTGTGCATGTGCGCATATGTGCACTTGTGACTGGTGCGACCCCCTCCCCCAACGGCCATTCCTTTGTTTATGAACACTTACCGTGTGTTTTATGCGGTGAATCCTTCTTTATTTTGGTCCCTGCTGCCTTCAGAAGATCCCAACAGCAGATACTGGTCGGAAAAATCCACCTCAGCTTTATTAGAATCACCAGAAGAACCTCAACATCAGGCTGAAGACATCACAAGTCCGAAAATGACGAGCTGGATCAAAAACCGCGCCACAGTCGACACAATACTCGTTCCCGGTAGATCCGACCGTCGCGCTGGAGGGATTTTATCCATGTTATAAACTCCACCACCTTCTCAATTCCATAAATTCTATACTAGTTTGTAATAATTCTGAACGAGATCACTTCCCAGCTGTTTCACCGGCTCTGAATCTCCCTTCCTCATTCACCGTCTATCTCGTCCTAAGTGTCTGGCTCCTCCCCCCGCTGCAAACAGCTTATAACAGCGTAAGTGATCTCACCCAGAGAAGTGCACCACTGCCCTCTCCTGGATTATATGACTAAATACAGCCTGTAATGAGTTCAAATTCAGCGAGCAGCTGCCCCAGAATGCTTTGCGGGATTTAAGCCAATAAAAGCTGTAGAGACGTCAAGACGTCTATGGCACTGAGCGTTCAGATTTAGTTTGACGTCTATAGACGTCAATGGCACTGAATGAGTTAATAGTAATCGTGAAAATAACCATGCAGATCTGTTAATTGATCATGTGATGTGTTAACAGGAAATAAACTGCCACCAGCTCTACCAGCTTTTTTGGGGAGCATGCAGCAAGAGGACCTAGGTGGGGATGAGGAGGAGGAGTTGCAGAATGAAGAACCAGGAGGAGCTTCAGATGAGATAGGAACCTGCTCAAGTCAGGACCAGGCCATGATGCAGGATTGTTACAGCAAAATTGTAGAGAAGTTGTCTGTAGCCAACCCTACCATGGTGCTTCAGGTAGGAAAAAATAGCAACATTTTACTCACCA
Organism: Pachypanchax playfairii; assembly: GCA_006937955.1. NCBI lineage: Eukaryota > Metazoa > Chordata > Actinopteri > Cyprinodontiformes > Aplocheilidae > Pachypanchax > Pachypanchax playfairii. Next base: position 142,359 of record SSNP01000018.1, on the reverse strand, counting down.
AAAATTCAGGTGATTTGTACACAAAATCCATCTTCCTTTCTTTCCTCAATAGGGGTTCAGTTACTCTGTTGTACAGATTATCTGTGTTATTCAGATCCATTAAGAAGCTGGAATTTTGTGACCTTTTAAAAATGTCCAACTTTTAAGTTCCTCTTGAAAATGGCTTTACAATAAATCAGCAACCAAATCCAATTCTTCATGCTCTTCTTTACAGCAATGTCATGTAAGAATCTGTGTGCTTATGTGTACCTTGTAGGTCCAGCAGCTGGTAGGAGAGTTGCGCAGAGTGACTTTACTTTGGGATGAGCTGTGGCTGGGTGTGTTACAACAACAACACATGCATGTGCTGCGTAGGATCCAACAGCTGGAAGACGAGGTCAAAAGAGTGCAAAACAACAACACACTGCGCAGGTGAGACACATCCACTTGAATTTTTATTTATGTTTTATTTTGTTGGTGAAATAGAAAACAGGAAGAACACTGGCTTATAAAACACAAAAGCAGAGAAATACATAATGAGGCCAGTATTTTCTGTTCACAGCAGTTTTCATGAGCTCTGTTATTTTGGAGACCAGTTGTTTCAGTTATCTTGTGCAGCATCTTTTAGCAGTACTATAGATCTTTTGGTTCATTTGCACGATACAGTTTTCCACACTGATGAACTTCCTTTCCTGTGTTTTAAATATGAATCCTAAACATTTGAATATTAAAATGGCAAATACTCAGGATACATTTACAGGATAGGATCACGGAATAGTTGCATGTACACCTGTACTTACATTTTTTACTGTCCTGCAGGGATGAAAAGATTGCCATTATGCGTGAGAAGCACTTTGCTTTGATGCGGCCTGTGGTTTTTGCTTTGGATCACGTGTGCAGCATCACGGCAGCTCCAGCCGAAACACCACATGAGACCTGGTTTCAACAGACCTACGGTGATGCCATCACCTCTGCTTTGGAGCGCCTTAAAAACCCAGCCAATCCTGCCAACCCAGCTAGTAGCTGGCTTCCTTTTAAACAGGTGCACATTTGTTTGTGTGAACCTCTGTATTTAGTTTATTCCCCCTTAAATTAATAAATGTGCAGAGATGTGGATATTTTTGGAAAACTTCATTCAAAGGGCTCCATGTTTTAAACAGGTAATGACGAGCCTGCAGCAACGAGCTCAGAAGCGAGCCAGCTATCTGCTCCATCTGGACGAGATCAGTCCTCGACTGACTTCTATGACCACAACTGAAATGGCCCTGCCCGGTGAGGCATCTGCATCGGATGCTGTCACTATCCAGAGCGTAGGCAACACCATCACTATCCTGCCCACCAAGACCAAGCCAAAGAAGCTTTTCTTCCTGGGCTCAGATGGCCGCAACTACCCATATCTTTTTAAAGGTGGGACAACAGAAGTCTTTTTGGGATGAGAGCTTATTGTTTTTAAATCTACTGTTCATTAACATTTGGATACAGATCCACACATACATTATATCTCAGATGTTAGTTAAAAATAATATAACAAAAGCAAAAAAGAGTGTAAAAAATCTGTATTTAAAATTGAGTTGGCTTGTGGAGAGATTTGCTTTTGTTTACATTTTTTGGTGCAAGGGGGGCCTGGGTCCTCCCTAAGATGCTAGCAGCATTTTGATTGGTCAGTTCCAGTGGCCTGATAAGGCACCGCCAAACATCCCAAACTGTCAAAAGTATTTTTTGGTGGGAGGTTAATATCCAAGTGTAGTATTGATACAGATAAATAGATTATAAATATTGCTGGATAGACTCTAAACACAACAAGAAATCTGATGAAAAAAAGATTTTACATATTTTTAAACTAAATAGTGTTTAACCTCCACACATCCTGTTCACTTCCTATTAAATACATTGAAGAAAGTTCTTAATTTTGACTGCAACATTTCAAGCCAAACTGTCATTTTAAAGACTTTATTTAACTTTTTATTAATAATCCATTTTGTAACATATAAATCATTATTTCCCAGGTTTGGAAGATCTTCATTTGGATGAACGGATCATGCAGTTTTTGTCGATTGTCAACACCATGTTTACTAAGATCAACCAGCAGGAACAACCACGTTTCCATGCCCGCCATTACTCTGTCACTCCCCTCGGAACTCGATCGGGACTGATCCAGTGGGTGGATGGTGCCACACCGCTCTTTGGCCTCTATAAGCGCTGGCAGCAGAGAGAGGCGGTGCTGCAGGCCCAGAAGGTACGCTCGGCTTTCTCCATGCTGCAGTGCACCATAAAACTTTAAATACACTGAAGATATCATTAGCAAATAAAACATCCATCTGTGCAGTTCTACATTTTAGAGTAATTAAATAGAATTTAATGTTTTTGTTAAATTGACATATAAACATCCCTTTTTAAATGACAGGAAGTCATTCCTACAGCAGCTTTTGCATCAGACACACAGAAAATAATTTCCCTAAAGTTTAACAGTGATGTTTTAATATCGAACTGAGAAAGACATAAAGGTTTAATACAAGCACATTTCTACCTGACAAGTTTGACATTTAACTAATGTATTACATTACTAAAACATCAGGTGTGACTCATCAGCTGTACTTCAGTTGTATAACAAAAACCTTATTTTACATTTTGTTTGAAATATTTGTAGATCTTTAAACTTAAATGATCATTTGGATTTTTGTTTTTAAACCTTTTAAACACAGTGAGGTTCAAACACAGGAGGCTTCTCTTTAAAGCAACGAAACACTAATATCTGATAAAGGAAATTTAATGTTAAATTTCAAGTGACATTTTTGTGTCAAGTTACATCTAAAATTTTTCAATTCATCAGATGCGTCTCTGATTATTAGTGAGGATCTGTCTGTAATTAAAAGCAGTCAGTTATAGTAGACAAGCCTCTTTACCTGATTAGGTGGACTCATAAACCAGGTCCACTCATGCAGTGAACACTTTATATAGATTCAGGTTTATGTCAGAACTTTTTCATAAAAATTCTAGGGCTGGGACTCGATTAAAAATTTTAATCTAATTAATTAGAGGCTTTGTAATTAATTAATCAAAATTAATCGCATTTTAATCGCATATAAATATTTGACCAGAGAACAGTGAGAATTTTTTTCAAACGGATTTTTAGTATACCATTGAATCATGACTGAATACACATAAGCTTAAGCAACAAAATATTGTTTATTTTTGTTCAACCAAGTCCAACAGACCAGTGCATTAAGTGTAGAAAATGTCTACACTTGTACTCGGAGTCGGGCTAACGTCCACGCTAGCTGCTATATGTTTAACATTGAGGTGATACTTCAGGCCCGATGTGCTGCGGTGATGTGCAAATTCCTTGCTGCATAGCTTGCACACACACATGTTCTTATCCACGCTTCCATCCAGTCATTTTTTATAACAAAACTTTCCATCCACGGGGCCAATCAAAGCGGTCGCTTCTTCATTCATGTTCACTGTGGTTTGTTGTTGTCCTAAATAATGAACGCTGGTAGGTGCGCCAGTATAATCGGTCCGCTGAAACTCATGAGAGATGTTCTGCGGTGCTTAAATAAGTGCGATTAAAATGCGTTAAAAAAAATTAACGCGTTATTTTTGTGTAATTAATTAATCTTAATTAACGCGTTAAAGTCCTGGCCCTAAAAAATTCCTTTCCTGAAGTTGAATATTAATAATTCCTGGTTCTTACCTTTTGAATTTGCTCACTCACATTTTTAACCGCTGCATGTTTGTGTGATCAATTGTTTTTCTGTTATATTATTAAAGCAGGCATCGTTTATATCTTTCAGTATTTGCTTATTAGAAATTTTTAAAAATATTTCTTAAAAGGCCCAAGACTCGTACCCGCAGCAGCCTGTGCCTCCAGTACCGCGTCCAAGTGAGCTCTACTACAGCCGCATTGGACCAGCTCTGAAGGCGGTGGGGCTGAATTTAGATGTGACACGGCGAGACTGGCCTCTCAGCGTCATGAAGGATGTGCTGAAAGAGCTGATGGAGGCCACGCCCTCCAACCTGCTGGCAAAGGAGCTCTGGTGTTCCTGCACCACACCCAGTGAATGGTGGAGAGTTACTCAGGTACGCTGTTGAGATTTTCCTAGCACCTTCTATTTAATTTACGTTTTTTTATGACAAAATATTTATGTAGTATATAAAAAAGACATTTAATACAAAATAAAGATCAACAGTACATTTTTAACTAAACAGCAATTGATTGAAATCGTTTTTTATGTTTGTATTGCAGTCGTATGCCAGATCCACTGCTGTCATGTCCATGGTTGGATACATTATTGGCCTTGGTGACCGTCACCTGGACAATGTGTTGATCGACATGACCACTGGAGAAGTGGTGCACATAGACTATAATGTCTGCTTTGAAAAAGGTCAGTTTAGCAGTCTGTTGAGCTGTTGCCTTGTCAGGTATATCAAAGGTCACCTGATACAGAAAGTAAAGACTTGATGAGATAATTTGAGTAGTGATACTAACATTTTGAAAACCTAAAGAAAAATCTGATATATTGCTGGAGATGAGACAGACAATTGAAAGTTTGTGTCTGTGTGACTAGGGAAGAGTCTGCGGGTGCCAGAAAAAGTCCCGTTCAGGATGACCCACAACATTGAGACTGCTTTGGGAGTCACTGGAGTAGAGGGTATCTTTAGACTGTCTTGTGAACAGGTAACTCTCAAATCACATCTCACAGTTTGGTGTCACTGTAAACTCTTAATGTGATAGATTTGTTTCTGAAATATTATTAAAGATGATTTGTAGCACCTTGTGTAAGTTCAGAGTTCTGATGTTTCTTTCCAGGTAGTTCAGATAATGCGTCGAGGTAGAGAGACCCTCCTCACCTTGCTAGAGGCCTTTGTCTATGATCCGCTTGTGGACTGGACTGCAGGAGGAGAGGTGGGCTTTGCTGGTGCAGTGTATGGAGGAGGTGGTCAACAGGCTGACAGTAAGAAGAGTAAGAGAGAGATGGAGAGGGACATCACACGATCTCTGTTTTCCTCAAGGCTGGCTGAGATCAAGGTGAGCTCATGTCAGGAGTAAATCTAGGTTTTATGGATTATTATAGATTGAGATTTAGTTGCCCCCCACCCCCTCCCCAAGAGAAGTGGAGCCACATTTATGACTAAATTCTGTGAATAAATCATGTTAAACTCCAAAACAACACAATAGATTGCATTAAATTACTGAACACAGTTGAACAGATACAAAATGTTGAAAGCACTGTGTGGATTGTGTGCAGGTGAACTGGTTCAAGAATCGGGACGAAATGCTTGCAGTACTTCCACAAGTGGAAGAAGCTGTGGAGGAGTACTTGGTCCTGCAAGACTTACTTTGTCAGGGGGAGAAACAACAAGCCAAACTCCAGGAGGAGATGGACTTTTTGGAGGGGGCAGAAAACCATTCAGACCATGTCATCCTCACTCTGGATCAAAGGTTTGAGAAGACGGAATAAAATCAAATTTAAAAAGACTCTCATCAGAGCTATTGGAACAGACAAGATACAGTATATGAAGAAAGTTAAAGTCACACAATACATAGAAACATCACTACACTAAAACTACAGAACATTAACTTCTATCAGAGGAACAGTAGAATGTAATCAAGTCATTTTGACCAGTTGCACATCAGCAATATTGATTGTAATTTAACACATTTATTAGTTTTATATGATCAGTGAGAACTGTTGATTTGACAGTATGATGGCTGCAGGGAAGAAGGACCTGTGATAACTCTCTCTGTAGCTGTTTGTCACTGAAGGAGCTCTGTAGAGTAGTTTTTGTGTCATGCATGGGAAAAGGTACATTTTCTTTTATTTTGGGTTGTATCTTTGTCTCAAGCGGCCCTCACAGAACCTAACTAGCCTTCCTGATGAGTCTAGTATGCCTCTTTCTCTCAGCTGCTGAAGTGCTTCTACATCAGTTACTTCATAAGAAAGTCTGACACCACAATTGCTGGGTTTCACATGACGTAGCGTTGACGTCACCAAATGCAGATGGGGGTCAGGAAGTAACCGCCGCTGCACAGAACCCTGCTGAACTCTGCTGATTCGGCTTAAAAATGCCCAAAATCTGTGCGGTCTACAGTTGTTGCAACCGCTCTAATCGGGAGAAAGACACGTTTTTTTCGTGTCTCGAAAGTCGTGTGCCACAAAGGTCTTAATTTTAAAAAACTTACCGAAAGAAGACGGCAGAAATGGATCACTTATCTCCGGCTAAAAACAAGAGGCGCAGAAACGGACAATGCTAGAGTTTGCAGCGATCACTTTCTAAAATGTTTAATAAAAGGGTTTATAAATGTTCTAGTGTTTTAGTGAACATTTACTTAGAAACACATCTACAAAGATGGCAGGTAAACAAGTTTTTCTCTGGCCACAGACCACGTTTTTATGGGGGGTTCTGTGGATCTCTGTGAATGGTTGAACTACATTATAGAAATATAGAGAGAAATTACTTAAAATCAAACAAATCTAATAGAAATTTGGATTTAAAAAGGCATAATAAGGTATTTACATGTAGATACTAGCACATAAACACACTCGTTATTAGCATTAGCAATAGTATTATTATCACGAATTAAATGTAGCACAACTCACGACTTACCCGTGCAAAAACAAGACGACAGCCATTTAAAGCTTCTCTGGATCCTAAATCGTTGACCCAAACTGAACAAAATAGTTTTAGGCTTCCAGGCTTTTGAAGGCTTTCATTTGATTGGCTGTGTAAAAAGAGGTGTGCCGGACGAGAGTTATGTCGATAGCTTCAATACAGGGTAAATCCTCCAGACTGTATTTAAAGTCCGATTTTTTAAACTATACGGGTCATAACCTAAATGAAGATATATTTTTTCGCGATATCGCGTCTGTGGTAGTCCATTTAAAGCCTTACTATAGTCGCTTTCATACATCGCGCTGTGTTGTTGTGGCCAAGTGAAACACTTCCTGACCCCCATTTGAGTTTCGCGTGGCTTCTGAGTCACGTGAGTGAAACCCAGCAATAGACATGAGGGCTTTAAGAGGTGTCCCCAGCACTTCAAATGATCTGAGTGTCCTCAGATTCTGAGCAAGAGTTCCTCACCATGTCTCTTCAGGCTGAGCGTGTCCTCCTTCAGGAAAAAGTTCCTTTTGAGCCACTTATATCGCAAATCTTGGTTTTGAGTCACAATGTAGATCCTCTTACCATGGGTTAATATGCCATCAATCAACTAAACAAGACACCAAGATACTTCAACTCCTCCTATTTAGGCAAAGACTCACTCCCAACCTGAAGGAGACTTCTTATTTGAGTTGAGAACTCAGATTTGAAGGAGCTGACGATCGTCCCAATAACTGAAGGTCATGGTTCAAAGATGACACAGAAACCTCATCGTCCACAAATAAGTCAATATGAGATCCTGAGGTTACCAAACTAGAAACCCTCCTCATCACAACTATGTATTGTCATTCTGTCTATGAACACCACAGAAAGGTGGAAAAGAGGGGCTGTGGTGGTGAAGTCTGACACGCACAGAATAGCTCTTAGACATAACCCTGGCACACCCAACTCTGCAGCACCCTTCACAGAATCCCCCCCCCGGGAGTGTCAGGATATTTTAATACCCCTAAGTTAAATAACTATCAAAAAGACCATCAGTCAGACACAGAGTATGGTTTCAATGAGCTTTGCAAAGAAGAATGCCCCAACCAAGGTGTTAAGACAATTCTGATGTGTTCACCTCTGCATTGCCTTTTTATTCACAAAGACACCTCCCATCTGGATGAAGCAAGGAAGGGAAACAAGTGTGGGTCAGATAATGAAGTCAGAGTGTAGCAAACAAACACATCATTGGATGGACAACAGTCACAGGTCGTAAACCAACTGGTTTCCAAGATAAACACAGAAGCGTTTTTTCAGGCCAGGTCTCTTTCAGTTCACTTACTCCTGCAGCATGACCTTTGACCTTTTACCAACATCGTAAAACCTTAAAATCTCCAACAGGGAGACTTGGTCGTAAGCCATGACCAAATCCACAAAATGCATGTACCAGAAAACCAAACTATTATGTCCCCCGAGCAACACAGCAAGGGTCAAGATCTGGTCCATTGTTTGATTATTTTTTTGTTTTCAACCTACATTGCTCTTCTGGAGTCCAAGAATGGAACTTCCTTTTCAGCAACATAGACTGAACTTTCCTGGTGAGACTGAAAAGTGTGGTCCCACATAGTTTAAAAAACGCTCTGGTGCTCTTTCCACGGCTAATCAACATCTCCAGCCCAGGTCAGCCGTTTTCTACCAAACAGTCTGGTTTGGACTTTGTGTCTCTTTCCTGAGATGTCAAGTGTCTGTCAGAAGCTCTTTGAGAAGCTCCTTCCTACATCCAGAGCCACAAAAGCTGCTGTCCTTTTGCCATATGGTAACATCTGCTTCAGAGGTTCTCCTAAAGGCCTTCTCTTTTAGCTTGATGGCTTTTATCACCACTGTTGTCCCCCAAAACGGGATAAAGCCTCTGAGTGAGCTCCTGAAAGCTGAATCATCATTGCAGGCCTGAACATTGACCACTCAGATTTCACATCCCCAGCCTCCCCTGCAGCTCACCTGAAGGTGTGAGTTGCAGATCTCCTGCGCAGGGGCCTCTGCTAAATGTTTCCATTTCAGCCTCATTTCTTGTTTGGTTTTACCAGGTCTGTCCAGCATCTTCCCCTGCCACCATATACAGCTCATTGCCAGCTAAGTTAACAATGCTGTCCTCCTCTTGACTCAGTAAGGACTCAGTTACTAGTCTCCATGTCAGCATCTGCCCCTGAACAAGAAACAACCGAGTGTTTCCATGTCCACATGTCTGCTGTTTATGCAAGAAGCACATTTTCCACACAACACTATGTAAAAGCACAGATCAATGAAAAGGTTGGATCAGTTAATGACTATATGCAACAATAAGGACTCTACTCATACCTCTTGTTCACAGGTACTCTGAACATACTCAGCTGCAGTCGCAGCAGCGAACAGTGCAGGAAGCTATTCGGGGCAAGTTGACTGACTTGGAGCAATGGATCTCTCAGTACCAAGCAGCATTTTCCAGCCTGGAGGCCACACAGCTCGCCAGTCTGCTGCAAGACATCAGCAGTCCCATAGACCTTGGTAGGTAGAAAAAAAATTTCACTTTTATAAAGTGCATAGAATATAAAACAGAAGGATGCATGCCCATTTATCATGTAAAATAATGATATAATTTTTTATGTAATGATGATGTTCTGTTTAACAGAATTGCTTCATTTTTACATTTTCTTCTTAGAACTTTTTACATGGAATAAGTCAGCAGTGCTGACAGCACAGTGTGATCAAAGGACTATTTCTCCTTTCACCGATATCTTTTGTTCCACACCTGCAGGTCCTCCAAGCTACGTGCCAGCTACTGCCTTCCTGCAAAATGCAGGCCAAGCTCACTTAATCAGCCAGTGTGAGACCCTTGAGGCGGAGCTGAGCTCCTTGCTGCAACAGCGGCGTGCCATCCTCCATGGCTGCCTGGAGCAGCTGCACAGCTATGCTACAGTGGCTTTGCTTTATCCCCGGGCTACCTTGCTTTTCCACAGAGTCCACCAGTGGAAGGCCTGGTTGGAGGAACTCATGAGAGACATGACAGTGGAGCACTGCCAGCACATCTATAGACAGTGAGGGACTACAGATATTAGTCTACAGATATTTCTACTGAATTGAACATCCTGAACTCTTCTCTTTAAACCACTCCTGAGTTTTGCCTCCTTTTTTTAACAGGTATGAAGTGCTGTTTGCTCCTCAGCCTCCTGCAACTGCCTGCCAATTTCTGTCCAGTGTGGAGTTAACTTTGCAGCATCAAGTGGCTGAAACCAATGAGCGTATGATGCACCAGGCAGAGCGACTGAAGGCTGAGGGCACGACCATAGCAGCATGCGAGGAGCAGCTGCAGGAGATTGAAAACTGCATAGGAGTCTACTTACGAGAGAATGGAGAGCCGGGGTCGCTGAGCCTCACTGCCATCATCACATCGGCCCTCTGTACACTCTGCAGGTATTATTCTGTATAGAGTTTGTGTTTTACTATTTCTCTGGTCTTAGTGGTTTCTGACACACTCAATTCTCAATATAACATTTAGAAGCATTATAACTTTGTTTAATGAAACATGGTGCAAATTTGTGCAGTTTGAGACATGTTTTTATGTTCTTTAGGCATAAAACATGAAAAAACACAGCAAGTAGCTCTCTCTTTACATCTTACATGGACGTTGAAAAGCATTTGTGAGCTTTTGTTTTCATTAATAAAATGGTGACAATAATGTATACCCGCTTCATTAATGTATTTCCCAAAATCAGACCCAGTGAATGATGAAACGTGCACGCATACCATGATCCAACTTTGGTAACTCCATGAAAGATTTCTCTGTGGATTTTGGTCTCTTTCACTTTTTTATGCTCTGAACCGGCTGTTTATTTGTGATGTTCGTTTGCCTTCACGATGACACTGAGACTGACGGTGTTTGATCGGCTGAAGTTGAAACCTGTAGAACCAATTTTGGATCAAACGTATATACGGCTGTGCACATCAAAATCAATTTTCTTCACATTGCTTCTTCTCCTGAGTCGGTTTCTTGTTCAAAAGAGACAAACACTCAGAAACGACAGATTCTGAATCTGATTCTCCATTTTCTGTCGTGGTTTCTGTTATAATAAATCTCTTTGCTTTGATCTCCTGTTCTTCATTTTTGTCACTTCCGGTAAATGTGCCTTCCTTAAAATTGTGCAGCGATATTCCATAAATCTGCAAATTTGAGACTTTATTACTGTAAATCTTCTCATCCCATTTATTGTGGAAAAGTGTTCACGGTGCGCAGATGTAATAGTAATTGATATGAAGTATTAAAATGTCAGACACTTTAAATCATAAAAGATATCCAAAATCAATCTTTAAATATTTTTCTGTAGAAAGAGAAAGTTGGAGAAACGAACTGTTTCCAGTAGAAAGTCACTTTGTTTTTCTTTTCCATCAGGCGTAACCTGGTCATGGAGGGGGCAGCAGCCAGCGCTGGAGAGCAGCTTGTGGACCTGATGTCACGGGATGGGGCGTGGTTTTTGGAGGAGTTGTGCAGTATGCTTGGAAACGTCAGTGCACTGGTCACACTGCTTCAACGCTGCCCACTCCTGCCTCATGACCTGGAGCTCCCTTCACCTACAGTTACAACCCAGACTGTTTACCTAGCCAATGCTGTTTACACCTGTTTGCAGGTATATAGAAAAAATGAAATGAATCAACATCTTTTCCAGAAAAGTTAAGTACTCTACAACAACAAGAATAATGGATTGGATTTATATTGAGCTTTTTAGGATACCTAAAGTACTTTACAGTGAATTTGCTTTTCACTCAGTCCATTTAATCACCACTAACACAAGCAGGGAGGGTAAAACACAAAGGTAGACTTGGAGGGAGCTGGATTTAAACTGCCAACACTCTCCACCTCCTGAGTCACTGCTACCCCACCACTAAACCTGTTTATTTTCCCCCATCCTTACATAGATCGTGTTGGAGCTGTGAAAGAGTTTAACACTTCTGGTTTCTATTGTTTACCAAAGGAACTGAACACCAACTTCAGGCAGATCATCTTTCCTGAAGCTCTGCGTTGTATGATCAAAGGAGAGCCCACTCTGGAGTCCATGTTGGCTGAGATGGAGCAGCTGGTGGAGCATAGCTCAGATGGTCTCGGCCTACAAGGATTAATTGATAATCTACAGGCCACCACGGGTTTGGACCACGATGGGCACAACCACTACCTTCACATCACTAGGTGCAGTTTTTATCTGCAGGTATTAAATATCCCTTTAGTGTCAATAGCTCATTGTTTGTTGTGTTTAGAATGTTACGTGTTCAGTACTCGGAGCTGATCCAGCCTCACAGCCTGGATGGACAAGGCCAGGACACACCAAAGATGTCAGCGGGTCAAATGTTGCTGGTTGCCTTTGATGGCATGTTCACCCAGTTAGAGACTGCCTTTGGGCAACTCACAGAGAAGGTACCAAACTATTTCTTTAACCTAAATGTTGGTGATAGATTGGTAAAATACACAAGTACTTTTGGAATAAAGACATTTCTTGTTCTTTTATTTTTCTTGTTTAAACTATTTTCTTTTGCTAAAATATTAGAGACATTGGAATTTCTTGCAGTTCAAATATAAGCTTACAGTTTCTATGGTTATTTTTTAGGTGTTAAGTGAGCCACTTGACTCCATTTCTTTTATTCTTCTTACTCTTTTAGTAGAGATTTGTAGAACTCGACAAACATTAAAGCAGAATGCTTCAAACCGATGACTCAGTGGACAATTTTATTTTCAAATATTATAACTGTGACACCCAGTTCCCTTCAGACTTGAGCAGGTCACTAAATGGGATTTCCAGTCTCTATTTTTATTTAAGAGTCCACCTTGTCTCATACCAGATGTCTCTGCCCTTTTTCATCCCCAGCTGAGCTCTTTGGAGGTGCCGTCACCTTGGAGGAAGGTGGACGTTTTAAAGGAGGCTCGGGCCACACAGCTCAACTTCTTTGACAGCCCGAATCAGCGTCAGTTACTGGAGGAGGTGTTTTTCCTCAAGAGGCTTCAAACCATCAGGGATTTCTTCAGAGTCTGTTCCTCGTTTGCTCAGACTCTGAGTGGTAAGAGCTTCTCATAAACACTGAGGGGCGGGGCTTAGCTCCAGATAACACGGCTTCTCAAAAGGGCCGTTTACATGCAGAGAAATTCGCATTTCCAATCGTATTATCTGGGCAGCTTTATTAGACAAGCTAAGGTGTATACATGCATTTAGGGCAGTAGTTTGAGCGGGACTGTAACAGCGACACACAGGTTACTGACCAAGAACAACTTATTCCAAAAAGAGGAGCCACATCTGTAATACGGAATTCTTCAGTTTCAAAAGGTTGGACTTCATTTGCGGGAGCCAGCGGCTAGCAACTTAGCTTGAAGAGGCTGTCAACTAAAACACGGTACTGTGCATATGGCAGTAAAAATGCAGTAATGTTGGTCGTATGAACAAATACCGTAAAACCGATGTAATTTAGAAATCATCCGTGATATGAAAAATTTGCCATACCGCCCAGCTCTATATGACAGTATCAGATTGAAACAGATTAGAAAAGGTTGACGAACTGCCTAAACAGGAAGATGGTAGTATTACCTGTAGGACACATTCTGTTACTAAAATCAGTTCAAATTTATTATATGACTTAAAGAATTGTTTTTATTATTAATATTTAAGTCAGTATAAGGAATGAGGAAATGGTTTGGTTCAATAATTTACAAATTGCTTTTAAAGAATTGACACAAATAAGTAAAAAATGTATAAAAGTGCTTTGATTTGATATTTTTTGCATATCGCTCACCTCCAGTTTATGAAAACACTGAAGTCAGAGAAAATAAAGCTTTGTTGGTCAGATATGTTTTTCTTTTTCACTCTCTTGGTTCTGAGTTACAGGGTTTTAAATCAGTTGTGTGACAGAAGTTTGTAAAATCTTTTCAGGCACTTGTCCTCCAGCTGAGGAGTTGCTTCCTACAAATGGACCCGTTGGTTTAGGGAACCCACTTTTCCGCCGGCCCAGTGTAACAGGGTCTGGTGTTACAGTGATCAGTGAGGACCAGATGACCCGCCCCATCAAGGCTTTCACAGCTGAGTTTGTTCGTCTGATGCTGATGGGTCTGCCCAGCCAAGCCATCGGTCTGGCCCTCTGCAGCACCCTCTCCGCCCTCGGTCTGGATGTTGTGGCTCAGGTGGAGGCAAAAGACTTTGGTGCAGAGATCAAGGTGAGGTGTTTGTGTGTTTTCATCTTGTTTTTAATAATTGTAGAAACAACAGCGTGGTCAGTGCTTTGAGTTCTGTGTCGTGGTTCTGAAGGTCTCTCTGGACGAGCTTTGTAAGAAGGTAATGGAGCAGAGTCTGGCATCGGGTCGGGTCTCTCAGCTGCTGCTGAACAGAGCCACAGTTCTGGCCTCCTCCTATGATACAGCCTGGAAGAAGGTCGACCTGCTGAGGAGGTTGGACACAAACCTGGAAGCTGCCAAGGCCAGTCTGCAGAGGAGTCAGCTGCATATTGCCATGTTTCAGGTACACGGAGACGTGTGTGCTGCTGCAGATGTTTCGATGTGTCATAGTGATATTGGTTTGGGATTTAAAGTAGCCACATCTCTGGATTCACCAGCACCTAAAATACTGTATCCTCAAAGTACACTGTAACTTAAAGTATACACTCAGGCCTTGAAATCAGTTACTCCAGTCAGGCTGATTCTACAAACACCTGTGAAGGAATGGGTCACACTCAGGAGCTCAGTGAATTACAGCGTGACACCATGAGAGGGCGTCACCTGTGCAATAAGTCAATTTGTGAAATGTTCTAATTACTAAATATTTCACAGTTATTAGTGGGATTATAACAAAGTGGAAGCTGCTGGGAGGTGGTGGTCATGTAAACTCAGAGCAGGAACACAGTGAGCAGAACTCAGTAACTTCATGTGGCCTTCAGATCAGCTGAAGAACAGTGTGTAGAGAACTTGATGGAACAAGTTTCACATGTTTCCAAACATGTTGAAAGCTGTAAAATAGCAGGATACAGGACCTTTAACACTGACGCGTCATACAGAATCTGTTTTATTGACATATTTCCTCCCAACTCACAGTAAAAATTATATCAAAATGTAATTTTTTTACCATTTGAATGTTTTCTCTCACCTAGATGTTTGAGCTGTTACAGTAATATGACGCATTCGTGATAAAATCTTAGCAGAGCTGATTTTTCTGTCTGCGTTCAGGCAGCAGCACCTTTGTGCGATGCTTTGTGTTTCTCTAATTAATCAAAAGTACTTGAGTTTTCTCATCTTTCTAAAACTATCTGAATTTATCCTACAAAATCCCAAAATTAAAACCTGAGTTTTTCTTTCTGCAGCATATCTTGTGTGTAGGATTTGGGTTATGGCTGTGGGATGGTGACAGACAGCATCAGTATAATGAAATCTGTTTTTGTGTCTCCTCCAGTGGCAACATGAAGATGTTCTTGGCCCCAATAATCAACCTTTAGGTGTCAGTATCCCTCCTCGCTCTGTGATCCTCAGTAACATGAAGAAGAAGCTGTACAAGCTGAGTCAGGATGAAGGAGCCATTCTTGGTATTCAGGTTAGTAATAAACTTCCTCTGTGATCTTCAGAATCAAACCAAGTTTGAAGACAGAAAGGAGAATTTACATTGTGTGTTCAGGAGAAGCTGGTATCTCTGGAGGCCAGCATCGAGCAGCGTCTGAAGTGGGCTGGTGGAGCCAACCCAGCACTGGCACCTGTGCTGCAGGACTTTGAAATGACCATCAGAGACAGAAGAGCCACGGTGGCCAGAGACAACCAGCGGACCAGCCAGGTAACACCACCCGCATCAAGATCTGCTCATCTCTAATCTGATCCAAGCTCTCAGTATTAAACAGATGTTCAAGAAACTGGTTGTTTTGTTTCGTTTCTCTTCAGGTCACCTTCTTGTGCTCCACCATCCTTAACTTTGAAGGCCTTCGGACTCGATCTCCCGAGGCTCTCAGCATGGATGCAGCACTGTTCGAGCTGCTGAAGCGCTGCCAGCAAACCTGCTCGTATTCTGCCCAGTTCAGCAGCACAGTGTCGCCACTGGAGCTCCAGCTTCTACACAGGCTGGTAAGTTTAGCCTCTAGACTCCAAACTATCTGTAGCTGAAAATGTCATCACTTTAAAACCAAAACCTGAAAAATCAAATGTTATGGATTAACAGAACAGCTGGATTTAAAGTGTTGTCTTGTGTTGCTTTTCAGGAGCCAGTGGCAGACCTGGTAATAGGCAGTCCTGATTGGCTGAACTGTGCCCAGAGACAGCTGGAGGACGAGCTGAGCGTTGAGCGGAGGACTCAGGATGAGCGCGAGCAGCAGCTGGAGGCTTGTGGAGAAACGCTGCAGCTGCTGGTCGACTCGATTAAAACCATTCTCTCTAACCACAACCGCCTACTGGCTGACGTCAAGCACCTACTGAGAGCCATGGCAAAGGTACAACAAGGCTCACATGACTACTCACAACAAACCATCACAACTTGAAATGATTCATAAAGTGTTTCAGGAGTGAAGAGGATCTGCACGTAGTCACCGTTTGTTCATTGTGTCCTTCAGGATGAGGAAGCAGCGCAGGCAGATGGTGAAGAGGTGGTGTACGAGGGAAGTGTACGTCACTACCTGTCACAGTACAAAACATGGCAAGACAACATCCAGCTGGTTCTGTTCACTGTGGTCCAAGCCAGTGGGCAGCACCGCAACCAGGAGCAGCTTGATCTACCCGAGGAAATCCCTTCTACCCTGAAGGAGCTGCACACACAGAGCCAGGGGTATGCACACGCACACGCACACACACACACACACACACACACACACAATGTCACATTTCTGTTTCCTGTCAGTACTGACGTGTGTGTGTTACAACAGTGTATATAATGGTCTGGTGGCCTTCGCCTCCCCTCTGGTGACAGACAGAGACTCAGAGTGCACCAGTCCTGTTTCTTCAGCTCAGACAAGTTTTGCAGCAGGTATGAAACAAAAACACACTGGAAAATCTACGAATTGTGGAGGAAAACAATATAAAATCAGTTTCTTTTAGTTCTAAAGTTTAACAATATAACATTTAACAAAGCAACACATGATCTGGGTCTCAGACAAAAACACAGACAACACTGTCCTGCATCACACCCACTCAATAAAATCCAAACACATGTTTTTTTATTACTAATTTGTGGAGCTGATTTCAAGAGTAATGTCCATTTTGCTGTATCACATGACATTTTTACACAATTGGCCATCAGTCTTCATATTAGATTTTGCTGTAAGTGAGTATTAGAGGGTGTAAACGTCTCTGATCGCCACCAAAACATCTCAGATTGAATGTTCAGTTCTGATTGAGGTCGACTCATTTGGCTGAGTTTGCTGTAGACGTTCCATATTTTGTCCATAAGACTGTATGTTGTTTGGGTTCAGCTGTTAGATGCAGTGGAGTCAAGACCCAGCCAGACTCGATGTCCCAGAACACACGCAAAGCGCTGCCACGGAACCTGGGAACCCCCACCGACACCCCGCCTAGCACTCTGCTGATAAACAGCAAAGGCCTCAACCCCAGTCCAAAGAGGGCCGTGCGAGACCCCAAAACAGGACGAGGTACTGTTCTTAACTCTGCTTTCAACTGCTGGTACTGCGCATGTTAACAGGCTCTTTTCTCTGTGTGGCAGCTGTTCAGGAGAGGAATTCCTACGCAGTCAGTGTGTGGAAGAGAGTGAAAGCCAAGCTGGAGGGCAGAGATGTTGATCCCAACAGGAGGATGAGTGTCACTGAGCAGGTGATACTCAAAGACTTTTTTTTCTGGAGTCGGACCTTTTTTCTCTCATTCGTCCATTTTTTCATGGTGGACTCAGTTTGGCAGCTCCGTGTTTCTAAACAATGCAGCCTGGGTGTTTATAGACCTGCATGAGCTGATTATATCACTGGATTTCATTCTGACTCAGTGACTAACTGTAAGTTCAGCTCACTCAGTGTCACTGGTATGTTCCAGTATCTCACATGCAAATCAGGACAAATTGTATCAAACTGAGATGACATTAAGATTCTGTGTTACTAGAGAATTTGATCGTCAGTCCAGCCGCTGCAGCCAGTGTGATGCTGATTTATATAGAAGCACATCAGATGTGTTTTCTTTCTCCTGCATGTTAATCAGTGTTTGCAAATAGATTCATTTAGAGTGAATTATGAGATCGACGGGGTTGGATTTCTTCCCTTTGGGTTTTCCATATTTTATTGACTTTCACATTTTGCTGTAAAGCTGAAAACTTCATGCAAACAGTTTGTAAAACCTTCCTTATCTTTTGGTCTGCTGTTGCTGTTGCAGGTGGACTTTGTTGTTAAAGAGGCAACCAACTTGGACAACCTGGCCCAGCTGTATGAGGGCTGGACAGCCTGGGTGTGAGCGCTACGCTGCTTCATGTCTTTGGTCCAGCGAAGGCTTGGAGATCCACCAGAGTCCTGCGGGACTGGGGTGTCGGAACAGCTGCACCGGGCCACCCGAAGGGCAGGAAGTGGGAGGCAGATACTTAGTCCGCCCTCCCAAACTCCTGGGCATCCAAACTGGGGCAGTGACCTCGTCGCACCGCTGCAACCACACTCCCCCGCAAACACCGGCGATCAGGCTAACACAGAGCTTAGTTGGCCTGCAGACCCACCTTCCTTTTAGGGGTTTGGGTGGGCAAAACTGGTGCTGATAGGGGGAGGGGGGAGGAGGGGAAAGGCCTCCTCACCCTCAAATGGAAATACCTTCCCCCTTCACCTGCATAGCTCACTGTCAAGTTGAACTTATAAACATCACTGCATCCTGTTGCAAACATCAAAGTCCGTCTGAGGGCAGGATGAAGCAGAGGGGAGCCGTTTGTTTCTGAAGCACACCGAGGGGAGGACTCTGTCAGGGTTCAGTCTCAGATGGATTGGAAACTTCCACAGCCGCATTTTTTTAAACCTTTTTTTTTCCTCTTTCTGCGACATTGCGATTCTGATTGGCCAGTGGACGACCTGATCCGGTATGAATGATGGAAACCGAGCGGAGCTGCTCCTGAATCCTGGAGGGAAAGTTGGAAACTATAATCAACACTGCGCTTTGATCAAGAAACAAAGAAGATGCTGACACTTCCGAATGTTGTCAAATTTAAAAGAATAAAAGTTTAAGTGGCGTTCTTGTTTTCACTGCAGTTACTTGTGCATTTTTGGATTAAAACTGAAACATCTGTTCGCCTGAAATAGTTTTGGACGGCTCGTCAGTGAGCTGGGAAAAAATCTGAAGTCACCGTGTTGAGGACATCTTAGTTTTTCCTTTAGTCTGGATCTTTATTCTGTTCTGTGCAGTGTGACTATTTAGGAGTAGATATCTTCATTTTGTTTTTCCTCTTTGACCTGCCTGTTGCATTTTATTAATCTCAACTCTTCTAGTTTTACATTTTTATTGGGGATAGATTATGTTTGTGGTGACGGTGAAATATGTTCATTCTTAAAACTTTTACTGAATTTTGTTAGATGCCAAATAAATGTGGAACTGAGAAGTGTGAAGTATTTTATTTAAAAGTGAGTCAGCGTTGAGCTGATAAACACTGACAGAACAGCTGGATTCAGGTGGAGACTGCAGCAGCCAGCTGTTCGATACATCAGCACTTTTATCAGCATATTGACTTCAGGATTCAAAGTTCACACACTTCTGTCCCGGTTTCATAACCCGGCAACAAACATACAGGATATGAAGTCCCAGCCAGTCCACACTTATAACCGCTGCGTTAATCTTATGTAAACAAAGCCGTGCTGAAACATCGCAGAGCTCACGCAGCGGCTGGAAGCCTCATGCAGGTTAATGATTACAGCAGCTTTGCTTATTTTACAGCTGAGCCCGGCGATGTGCTTCAAACTCTATTTGGCGAAGAGCGATGTCAGCGCAGCGCACGTGCGTCTCGGACTTTGAGGAGGAAGCCAAGAAAGCTCTGCCTAAGTCTGTGTATGACTACTACTGCTCAGGAGCTGATGGGCAAGTCACTCTGGCTGACAATGTGGCGGCCTTTAACAGGTACAACTCAAACTCTCTCAGGCTTTAAACATGAAGACAGATTAAATCACGAGGTGGCAGCTGTTTAAAAACCTTCTGTGTCACTCTGAGTTATTTATGTTTTAGCTTTTTCCAAAACAAGCTGAACTTAACCAAACTAGAGAATCTAGTTCAAACCAGGCTTAAGAGCTACTCTGAAGGTTTAAGTGATGGCTCCTACCCATGATGCTGATTGTAGATTAACAGGCACTCACATGGAAAAAAAGTTATTGATTACACAAGTAACAGATTTAATGCACAAATGGAGTTTTTAAAGGCTGTTCAAGACTGATCAGGAATTTCGCTTTTCATTTTACACTATTAAGGTGTGGGCTGCACGGTGGTGCAGCGGGTAGCACCTGCAGCTAGAAAGTCTTGTGTTTGAAACCTGGCTGGGATCTTTGTGTGGTCTCCTCGTTTTCTCCAGCTTCCTCCCACAGACCCAAAATAAAAATTGGCAACTCTAAATTGTACCTCTGTGTGAGTTGTTGTCCATATGTGGCCCTGTGATGGACATGCGACCTGTCCAGGTGTGACCCCGCCTCTTGCTCAATGACAGCTGGAGATAAACACCATCATCTCATGACCCTGAACAACAATAAATAGGTAAACAAAATTACTGAATCAATATTAGATTATTAGTAGTAAATCTTAAATATTTCTGCAACATTTTTTTGGTTTTGTGCTTGAGTTCAAACACTGAAGTGTCCTAGTAGTGATTCACCCGTTTTCAGTTCCTGTTAAAAGTCTTGGCTTGCGTCTCTTCTTGTATCTTTGGAAAAAAACTGCAAAAATCCACCAGACTATGAGGACTGATGTTAAAAAAGAAATTATTTTCTGGCAAAACAAGAAAACCTGTTTGAACTCTGTACTCTACCAGCTAAACGTCATTCAGAAGTTAGACTTCATGAAAAATGGAATTTAATGTGGCTGAAGTTATTCAAATGGCTTTTACACATTCACAGTTTAGATTTTAAAATTATTAAAGAACCGAATAATCTGCTTGATGCGATGATGTCATGCACCATAACTCCTGAACTTTTCAAAATCTTATTCTGACAAATTTTCCTGTTTTTTTTTTAAGGTCAAACATCATAATGGAATTCATCTTTTTTTACCTCGGTGCATTGCGCACTGTAGTAGAACTTCCTTTAAACAAACATCCAAACTCCCACTGACTCGTCGTATCTGAGCTCAGAATCTTTTCTCTCAAATTTCAACTGAAGGATCTTTTAAACTTGTTTTATCTTTTACGTAAAACACCCTCAAAATATAAAATGAATTTGTTCGATGTTTCAGAATGTTATTTTGTTCCAATTATAGTTTTCACACAGCAATTGTTTGTCTGACTTTTTGGACTTTTTTCTGTGGAGATAACCATAGCAACCATAGGACTCTGCATAATCTGGGTAACTGGCATCCTTCTTATATTTTGCCCATTTAGACCCTTTAACCTCTAATTTGACCTTTTATATTTGGGAGAATTAGTTATTTGAAATGAGAGAAAACTAAAAAAGTAAAATGAGAATAGATGCTCTTCAAAATAAAAGTCTTTTTCATTGGTAAAGTTCCCACAAATCTAGCATTATTGAGGCTTATAGAAAAAAAGCTGGATGTTAGAGGAACTGTGTTCCAATAAAACTACTTTATCTCATGTTTGAAAAATTAAAGAATATTTTGCAATAAATTAGATATTTAATGAGCAATATTCAATAAAACATTCTAAAATGATAAAAAGCTTTAAAACTGAATGTAATTTCCCTAATGTCAGCGTGGGCTTCATTGTACAATGTTTGCATTTAATTTTGTGTTGTTGGTCCTTCGGACATGTTTGTTCTGTGTGAACACGGATTTTTATCAGGAGCAACAATATCAGTAACAGCCATCAGACAAACATTTACTCAGAGGCGGTACGTGGGTACTTTAAATATTTAAAGTGGAATTTATAGTTGGAAATAATTCTAAAGAACTTGTACATCTGCTCAGTTTTTAAACACAAAGTATAGTTAATACTGTATATTGAGCACATAAAAAGCAACACGTACAACAAAGAATCAGGTTTCTTAGATGCAGAATTTTATCTGCTGGGATGAGGATTAACAATATGGCTGTTCTCAGAGCAGCACGTTATGTATATTCTGTAATTTCCTGTCTAATGCAGCTCGTTTGTCTTTGACCTGGAAAGAAAAGGAAGTGCAGACCATCTGCGGGAACAGCTTCATCGCTGCTTGGTTCAGCGTGGTGCTGGCGCTTTGGACTCAACGGCGTGTCTGTCTGGAGAACTTAAGGGTCTCATCTGTTCTTTATCTGCAGCACTTAGAGCAGACGTCTTAAAAAGAGTGTGTCCAAGTGGCTACAGGAGTAAAGGTGGTTTCAATCCAGAGTTTAACTTCTTCCTTATCTTCACCATCAACCAGTACTTTGTTTGGCTGATGTTCTGCTGCTATGACTCAACATCAGACTTAATACGGAGGAGGCTGCCCAGTAACAGTTTCCTCTACAAAAAAGAACTGCTGCAGGAACAAAGAGATGAAGTCTTGGAGAACTAAAGAGCAGGAAGTCCAAGAGCAACATGAAGCAGAACTGGCACAATTAACAAGCACCATGAACCCAAAGTCAACAGAAGATCTGACAAAGAACCACAAACATCTATCAGCACTGGCAAAAGATCTGCAGGTGAGCTGATTGGCAACAGGATGCAGATAGAAGACGTGGAGACTGATAAGAAATCCAAAACAACAATCCAAGGAACAGGAATAATAAAAATGAATAAAGTGTCCGAACACAGGAAACAAAATAATAATCATCCATAATGTAAACACAGAATAAGTTAAGCTCCCTGATAGAAAAAGAATGGATTTTTAAAAAGTTTTTATTTCAATGATCAGTGTTGCATAATTTAGGGCTGAACAATTGATCACAAATGTATCGAGATCACAATATTCATCAAAGAACTGTTTGAATCCTAATAAATCAATGGCTGTTACAGTCTACTGTATACAGTGGGGCAAAAAAGTATTTAGTCAGCCACCAATTGTGTAAGTTCTCCCACTTAAAAAGATCAGAGAGGCCTGTAATTTTCATCATAGGTATACCTCAACTATGAGAGACAAAATGAGGAAAAAAAATCCAGAAAATCAAATTGTCTGATTTTTAAAGAATTTATTTGCAAATTATGGTGGAAAATAAGTATTTGGTCACCTACAAACAAGTAAGATTTCTGGCTTTCACAGACCTGTAACTTCTTTAAGAGGCTCCTCGGTCCTCCACTCGTTACCTGTATTAATGGCACCTGTGTGAACTCGTTATCAGTATAAAAGACACCTGTCCACAACCTCAAACAGTCACGCTCCAAACTCCACTATGGCCAAGACCAAAGAGCTGTCAAAGGACACCAGAAACAAAATTGTAGACCTTCACCAGGCTGGGAAGACTGAATCTGCAATAGGTAAGCAGCTTGGTGTGAAGAAATCAACTGTGGGAGCAATTATTAGAAAATGGAAGACATACAAGACCACTGATAATCTCCCTCGATCTGGGGCTCCACGCAAGATCTCACCCCGTGGGGTCAAAATGATCACAAGAACGGTGAGCAAAAATTCCAGAACCACACGGAGGGACCTAGTGAATGACCTGCAGAGAGCTGGGACCAAAGTAACAAAGGCTACCATCAGTAACACACTACGCCGCCAGGGACTCAAATCCTGCAGTGCCAGACGTGTCCCCCTGCTGAAGCCAGGACATGTCCAGGCCCGTCTGCGGTTTGCTAGAGAGCATTTGGATGATCCAGAAGAGGATTGGGAGAACATCATATGGTCAGATGAAACCAAAATAGAACTTTTTGGTAGAAACTCAACTTGTCGTGTTTGGAGGGGAAAGAATGCTGAGTTGGATCCAAAGAACACCATACCTACTGTAAAGCATGGGGGTGGAAACATCATGCTTTGGGGCTGTTTTTCTGCAAGGGGACCAGGACGACTGATCCGTGTAAAGGAAAGAATGAATGGGGCCATGTATCGTAAGATTTTGAGTGAAAACCTCCTTCCATCAGCAAGGGCATTGAAAATGAGACGTGGCTGGGTCTTTCAGCATGACAAAGATCCCAAACACACCGCCCGGGCAACGAAGGAGTGGCTTCGTAAGAAGCATTTCAAGGTCCTGGAGTGGCCTAGCCAGTCTCCAGATCTCAACCCCATAGAAAATCTCTGGAGGGAGTTGAAAGTCCGTGTTGCCCAGCGTCAGCCCCAAAACATCACTGCTCTAGAGGAGATCTGCATGGAGGAATGGGCCAAAATACCAGCAACAGTGTGTGAAAACCTTGTGAAGACTTACAGAAAACGTTTGACCTCTGTCATTGCCAACAAAGGCTATATAAGAAAGTATTGAGATTAATTTTGTTATTGACCAAATACTTATTTTCCACCATAATTTGCAAATAAATTCTTTAAAAATCAGACAATGTGATTTTCTGGATTTTTTTTTCCTCATTTTGTCTCTCATAGTTGAGGTATACCTATGATGAAAATTACAGGCCTCTCTGATCTTTTTAAGTGGGAGAACTTACACAATTGGTGGCTGACTAAATACTTTTTTGCCCCACTGTATGTCTGCACTGAATCCCAGCAGTATATTAATCCAGTCTGATGGATTCTCATCTTCTATATGTTCATGTTTAGATGCTAGTGGTCGAGGTGCTGCATTCCATGGAGAGTGAGGAAAATGTAGATTTATCTCGAATGATTTCAGCGTTGTATGTTTTTCTAAAAGTGTGCAGCTCCCATCAGAATCGTTCGCTGGTATTCTGTTTGGAAATGTTGCAGTTTTTATGGGCGAAATGAGTCTGTGACGATCCCTCTATCCCATGTATAAGATATACATATGTGATGGACTGAACATAATTTTAAGTCAAAGTCAGTTTAATTTAAAGGATAACGATAGATTATATTTAAACAGCAATTTTCAAGGCGCCCAAAGTGTTTTACTGTAAATCTACACTCTCGTGGTGAACTTCACTATAGCCACAGTTACCCTGGATCAGACTGACAGATACCAACCCCTCTGATCACCACCAAGTAGATGGAGAAGTCTTTGAACCACCAACCTTCTGACAACTGGATGACCTCCTGAGTCTCTCCTGGCCCTTAAAGCACAGATCTACAAAATTGCTTTACAGTCTGAAGCTGAAACATACTGGTTAGGGTCAGATTACAACAGCATTGGTACTTTTGGATCTGGTTGAGGAATTAACTGAATGTTTGGACAAAAAAGTATGCAATGGGTGTGTATTTAGATTTTAGTAAAGCTTTTGATACAGTTAATCATACAATCTTATTAAGAAAGTTAGAGAGATACAGAATAAGAGGTGTTACTGCCTCCTGGATTAAAAGTTATATTGAAGGGAGACAGAAATACAAGTCTGACTTAAGGGAGATTAGCTGTGGAATACCACAAGGTTCACTTTTTGGACCAAAGCTTTTTGTGTTATATGTAAATGATATTAGTAGGGTGCCTGAAGACCTCAAAATAGTAACATTTGCAGATGATACTAATATCGTTGCATCGGGAGAGGACTTGCAATCGGTAGTAAATAAGGTAGCTCAAGAAATGGAAAAAAAAAAGACAGTAATTGGTGGGATTTAAATAAACTATCCTTGAATTTAGAGAAAACTAAATTTATGGTTTTTGGTCAGAATAAAACAATTCAGTTAGTTGTTGACCAGCAAGAAACAATACAAGTTGACCAAATTAAGTTTTTAGGGGTATTTTTGAATAGTAAAATTAATTGGAAGGTGCACATACACCATATACACATGAAGCTTGCAAGGAATATGTCCATCATGGGCAAAGTAAGATATTTAATTAATCAAAAGGCAGCATTTATATTGTACTGCACATTAGTTATACCATCTTTGTGTTATTGTATTGACGTTTAGGGTAATACATTTGAATCAAATATAAAACCTGTGGTTATTATACAAAAAATGATTGAGGATAATAATAAAAAGTATGTATAGAGACAAAAAATTCTTTATTTTTGGAAATTCAACTGCTAAAATTTGTTGATTTAGTAAAGTTTACGATGGCACAAGTATTATATAAAGGGAAAAATAAAATGCTTCCACCAGGATTACAAATACTCATTACAGAAAGAGTAAATACTTATAATTTGAGGGAAAAGTGTAATTTTAACTTAAAAAGTATTCGTACAACACAGATGTTTTAGTGTGTCAATCTGTGGGGTAAAGATGTGGAATGGTTTACCAGATATGATCAAGCGTAGTGGGACTTTAAAACAGTTTAAAGATGAATATAAAAAGATGTTATTGGGAACCTACCAGGAGGAAGAAAGTAGAAGATTCAACATGTTGTGAGAGGTATTACTAATGTAGTATGGGTATAATGGTAAAAGTATAACGGGGGCGGAAAGTTTGGAATGTATAGGTGAGGATGTATTGTGAAACTTTGGTTTCTGGGTTTTTTAGTTTGCCTATTTTCTAATGGCGTTTTGTATGGAACTATATCACTGTAAACAGTATCTGGTATTGTTCTAAGTTAAAGCAGACAAAATAAGAAAAGGAGAATTAAGAAACAAAAGTTAGCTAAGATAAGTAGTCACTTCTCTCTAATCCTTTTTGGGACATGTGCATGTAAAGATTGCAATGACAGGAAAAGACTTTAAAATTGAATAGATTAAAGGTATGTTATATTATTATTGTTATTAGTAGTATTACAGGGTGGGCCATTTATATGGATACACCTTAATAAAATGGGAATGGTTGGTGATAATAACGTCCTGTTTGTGGCACATTAGTATATGTGAGGGGGTAAACTTTTCATGTTGGGTGGTGACCATGGTAGCCATTTTGAAGTCGGCCATCTTGGATCCAACTTATGTTTTGTCCTGTTCCAATTTATGTTTGCCCATTCTGCAAATTCTGTGCGCCGATCTGGGTCATCCTTGTTGAGATGCTGCAGTAACTGGAGTTTGTAAGGGTGCCATTTGTGAGTAGCTAATATCCGCCAAAGGGAAGTTCGACTAATGCCACTCTACAGTGACATGTGGCGAGTGCTACACTGTGGGCTCTTGCTGAATGAAGCTAGGACAGCCACTGATGTTTCTTCATTAGTGACAGTTTTCATGCGTCCACATTTTGGCAAATCCAACACTGAACCCGTTTCACGAAACTTAGCAAGCAGTTTGCTAACTGTAGCATGTGAGGTGGGTGGTCTTGTAGGGTGTCTTTCATTGAAATCTTCTGCAATGACCCGATTACCGCGTTCACCAGATATCAACACAATTTCAATCCGCTCTTCACGTGTTAACCTCTTCGACATGTCAATGGCTGTGAACAAAGAGAAACTTGTAAATAACTCATGAAAGGGTAAAGTTACGTTAACACCAAGCACACCATTGTTTTTCTTGTGAAATTACCAATAAGTTTGATGTGTCACATGACCCTCTTCCTATTGAAAAAACAAAAGTTGGATCCAAGATGGCCGACTTCTAAATGGCCACCATGGTTACCACCCATCTTGAAAAGTTTACCCCCTCACATATACTAATGTGCCACAAACAGGACGTTAATATCACCAACCATTCCCATTTTATTAAGGTGTATCCATATTAATGGCCCACCCTGTATTATTATTATCCTTTTTTATTTTATTTTTTGTTATTTTTATTGTTGTTGTTACTGTTACTTCTATTTCTTCTTTTGTCTTGCCCTAAGGAATAACAAACATGTCACAAAATAAAATAAAATAAAACGAAATGAAATGAAATGAAATTACTTGTCAACAGGTGCAGAGAATTCCAGAAATCACCTGGTTACAGTGATTGTACTGGGTTAAAGGTTCCATCAGTTTGTTCTATAAAATGATTCTGTTGAATCAAAAATACTTTTTATTAGTTGATTAAGTTTGAAATTTGGAATTTTTCAGCCTCGAGTTATTTCAGACACCCACTGTGGGGTTTTATTTACTTTATTGGAATGAAAACCGGTGTGGAGGAACATTGTTCTGGTTGCATTAAACCTACACCATATACTTGGTCGAAGACATGAAATATCTGAATATAAGGAATTAGTTGTTTAGATGATTCTTGTCAGGGAAATTGTTCTTAGACAACAAACACAGTTAAACTTTCAGACTGCAGAAGAACCGCAAACTCAGAGTATAAGGTTCACAAGTTTTACTTGCCGCAAGGACCGAGTGATGTTACAGCAGTTACATCATCCCAACACTCACTGAATATAATATAAGTTCATCATTATAAAGGAGGAGGTTCATAACGTCCATCTTTCAACAGATAACTAGTTAACGTCATCACAGAGTTCCCACCATGGTGTCCTTGATCCTGAAGCAACACTCACACACAGTTCTGTGGATCAAACGACACTTTTCTACTTCTATCGTGGGAAAGAATCACGTGTTCATGGCTCTCTTTCACAATAAGTTAAACCCTTAGATGAAGTATTCTTAAACATGTTAGAGTAAACAAATGTTTTTCTGACGATTCTCTTCCTAGCTGAAGTAAAATCATCCGTGTGTTTTAAAGCTGTTAAAAGGTTATTGCAGTTTTCTCAATGTTAAGTTTTTCCTCTCATATTTATGTTTTAATGAACCTGCACCAAAGTAAAGTTCCAGCATTATTTCATCTGATTAATGATTCATCGCCTTCATCCAGTCGTCCTCAGTCCAGCAGTGTTTCTCTTCCATCAGCTGGAGTTTTTATTTCTCCTGTTGGCTGTTAGTAATGAAAAATCTTTCTCTGTGGGAAAATCTTATTTCTTACAGTTTTTGCTCGTTTTTTTTTTTTTTTTGTCATACAATTTAAATTTTGAAGACATGTTGCTTTCAGTTTTCTGTCCCAACACGCTGACTGTGTTTCCTTTTCATAACTTCCAAACAATCTTTCAAAACATTTAGACTAGTGCTGTAGTTTGTCATAGAACTGTTCTTATAGAAGGTGTTTAATTTTCCCCTCTGGGTTGAATCAATCATATTTGGGAAAAAAAAAAAAAAAAAGTCAGTGATAAGTGAACGAATTTTACTGTTTCCTTTTTTTCACTTGTGAGTTGATGATTCAGAATAACAAATACACACAATTTGACTCACCTGAGATGTCATCTTGTAATGACCAGCCTGTGTGTGTTTAGGTGGTACCTCATGCCTCGGGTGATGAGGGATGTGTCCATTGTGGATCTGTCTGTTACTGTACTGGGTCAGAGGCTCAGCATGCCTCTCTGTGTTGGAGCTACAGCTATGCAGAGGATGGCTCATCCTGCAGGAGAGATGGCTACAGCAAGAGGTGAGAATACACATGCATGAAATCCAGTGGTCATATGTTCTTGTTTTAATTTAAAGAGGCAATTTCATTCGAATTTCAGGACTTTGTGTTTATTTCTTAAGTATTAACCATTAATATGAAACATTTTATATCTAAAAAACGTTAGGAAACACTGATTAACAGAGCTTTCAATCTGTCTGCATTAAAATTCAGGTGGTTCCAGCTCCTTCCGTCAAGCTTCATCAGCAGTTTGTTCATATTCATTATTCTAATTTGCTGGACTCAGATTGGCTAACAAATTAGCCTATGAGAGCAAGGTATACTGTTTCCTGCCCCGATGTGCATGGCAACAGCAGACGTTGTGTCTTCCTGTTTGTTACGTCTAATGCTACAGCTTTTAGCCAGCAGCATGCTGGGCGTGGTTTCAACTGCGGGAGCTGATGAATACTAACGAACAAAGGAGTTGTGATGAAACAGATACAGGCCGTTTAAACTCAGGTGTTATCGCCACCTGCATAGTTTGAGAGATAAAAACTGAAAGAGAAGTTGTTGACCTGTTTTCACACCCACTATGAAGGTAAGAACACCTGTGGAGCTGAAATATTCAACAGAAACCTCAGAAAAACAGTTTTTAAATGAAAAGGCCTCTTTAAAGTCATTGAGACAGCCACAGTTCATAGTGCTTTGCTCTGTAAACTAACACTTTTTAAAATAAAACCTTAACAACAGAAAATTCATTTTTAATGGGAGGGCCTCTTTAAAACACAGAAAAAGAGCCACTTCTAATATGATGTCTATTCCCAGCATGCAAAGCAGCAGGGACGGGAATGATGCTGAGCTCCTGGGCCACCTCCAGCATAGAGGAAGTGATGTCAGCAACGACAGACTCATCGGGCAGTGGGGGAGTCCTCTGGATGCAGCTTTACATCTACAAAGATCGAGAGCTCACATTGTCTTTGGTGTGCCGGGCAGAGAAGGCAGGATATAAGGCCATTTTTGTTACAGTAGATACTCCGTACCTGGGGAAGAGGCTAGATGATGTGCGCAACCACTTTAAAATGCCCCCACATTTGAGGTAGGACCCAGTAAGAGATGCAATTCACCCATAAGAACTATGTGGCAGCATCTCAGTTATTAACTCCTTTATGTGTGTCCAGGATGTCGAACTTCTCCACAGCTGCTCTGTCTTTCTCTGAAGATGACTACGGCAGTGACAGCGGTTTGGCTGTTTATGTTGCAAATGCAATAGAATCGGCTCTGAGCTGGGACGATATAACCTGGCTGAAAAAGCACACACACCTTCCTGTGATAGTGAAAGGAGTTCTGAATGGTACAAACACACACAATTTACTAAATTCTCATCTGTGATTTATTACTATGATAAAAAGCAGGTACTGGAGACAAAACCAGAATAAATAAGACAAAAATCCCACCAATGTTTTGTGTGTGAACCTTTAAGGCACCTTAAGAGACCACATCTGTTGATCCTATAGTTTAAGATGGCAAGGAATTGAAAAAAAACATCTAGTATCAATTTATAATTCAGATTAGGTTTTTTTTTTACCTTGTTTTTACACCTTATGAATTTTATTTAACAAAAACTGACTTAAAATCTAAGGAAAAGGTGTAAAAAAAATTATAGTCCCCTCCATGATTCAATAACTTTCTCAGAAATAATTAGAATAATTCTTTTTTTCTCATCATTTTTGACCCGCTCAGTTTTAAAGCGCTGCTTGAAGGACATTCATTTATTCACAGCGGTTTGAAGGTCTCATCACAGTATTTTGACTCTGGACTTTTTTTTTAGTCATTTTGTTGTAGTTCATTTGCTGTGTTTGGATCCTTGTTCTGTGTCATGACCTAGTTCTGTCCAAGCTTCTGCTTAATGACTACAGGGTGTCCAGCGGCTTCAGCACAAGCCCAAATCATCACCTCCACCGCCGTGCCGACGACTGGTTGAAGCTGTTTGTTGTGTATTTAGAAGTTTCATCTTCACTTTGATCTCATCTGGGCTGAGATTGACATGTCACACTTTTTAGCCAGACTGCTAAAGTTTTGTTTAGATTAGCTCCAGTGTGACTCTGCCATGTTGCAGAGAGGTAACATGATCATGATGAGAATATAACGTCTATAAATCACAACCACTGCAGTGAAGTCTTTCATTATTTCATTATTCTTTTACTTATTTCACTGATATTAGTTATTCTATTTGTCGTACTTTCAGCCAGTTGCTCTAAATCCCTGTGTGCAGCTCTTTGGTGAGAAGCTGGAGACAACAGGTGGGCGGGGTCGAGTGTGTCTGAGAGATGGTTTTATACCCCAGGAGGCGTGTCTTAGAGATACCTGTGACATAGACATGACCACTGATGTAGGCATGAACCGCTTTCAGTCAATCACAAAATTTAAATGCAATAGCCACATTACAACCCTAAGAGGGCAGCACTGAGACGTTTTTAGACCAAAAAGTGTAGAATTTAAAGAGACATAAGGCAAGATTTGTGAAAAACTACACATGCATTTCCAGTTTATTCAATGCTAATGGGTCATGAAGCATTAAAAACCCAAAATAACGAGGCCATCCGCATATATGTCTGTTGCCTTGGAAACGCTGTGTGCTACATAATGCGCTGCAGTTCGACGTCCGAATTTCCCGCGCAGTTGTAGGGATGTGACGTAAATTGACGCTGCATGCGCGTTGCCGACAGCTCTTGAACAGGAAGTACATGTCCGCCGTGGACTTGGATTCAAACACTGAAGGTATACTTATGGATGTTTCTGCAGCCAGCAAACGACCTGCATCCACTCTCACCCCCCAAAAAAGTGGCACCACGAAGAAAAAAAAGACTTTATCAGCGGCATCTCGTGAGTCTAAAAAAAAATATGACCGAAGCCGGGCAGGCACCCGCATAAATATTGGATATGCGTTCGGTTCATGGAGGGAACTTCAGCTGCATTTGGGAGTGAAAACGGATGCTGACATGGCTCATTTCCTTGTGACCAGGTGAGAAACATTATAGGTCGTGTTTAGAGCCTGATACAGTATGAAAATGATGAGATCAAATCCAATAACAGAGTGGAGAGACCTGACGTGAAGTATGTTAGCCTCCCCGGTGCAGTGCTGTGAAGACGAACCGTCTGTAAAGTGTCTGTGCGCGCTCCCGTGCCGGCTTGGCTGGTGGCTGCAGTTAGCCACAGCGCCTGTCGCGGCAGCACTGAGTCAGATTTTGTAAAGCTGCCTTAAGTTCCTTTAACAAGTTTACATGAAAATGTCAAAACATGCCCAGAAACTGAAAGATTCCATTAAAGACCCACTAATACAGTTTATTAGCAGAAAAAGTTTGTTTTGAGGGTGAGTTGCTCTTTAAGGTGGTTTGAGCAGCTGGTAAGGATGTCCTGTACTTCCAAGTAGTTCAAACATGTTCTTCTGAGAGGAGACATCAGAGCAAACCCAAGACATGCAGGGAGGTTATACAGCTGACCTGAGAACACCTCATGAGCTGAAGGATCATCATATTTATAACTAACGATAAGACTTATGGAAAGAAGAATTTTCAAACCTGATCTTAAAAGTAGAAAGATTCTTGTGAAACAAAGTGGTGGGTCAGGAGAAGCTTCTTCACTGTAGCCCACAACCTCATCTGAGACTTACTGAGACTGTTAGCTCATGGTTCAGTTTTTACAACATGTGCCAATGACACTTCAGGTCAAGACGCTGTCCAGGCTGTTAAATATGGCGTCAGTGGCATCCTGGTGTCAAATCATGGAGCTCGACAACTTGATGGGGTTCCTGCAACGGTCAGTGTGTGTGTGTGTGCATGCATTTGCATTTTTGTTGTTTAGAATAAAGAAATAGAAAGAAAATGTTGGTTCTGCTCAGAAAGGCACAGTTAAACTGTTTTCATTTAAAACTATTGAGATTTATAAGAGAAATGAAGGAAAAATGAAATCTCAGCTGTGATGAGTACGTGTCTGAGTAAGTTTACACAACAATGTGTCTGTCTGTGTAGCTGGATGTGTTGGAGGAGGTGGTGAAGGCAGTGCAGGGCCGCTGTGACGTCTACATGGATGGAGGAGTGAGACGAGGGACAGATGTCCTCAAGGCCTTAGCGCTGGGAGCGAAGGCCGTTTTCATTGGACGCCCTGTCCTGTGGGGCCTCGCCTGTCAGGTGAAATACCACTTCTCAGTCACTTGGATAACTCCACACATACTGCATATACACACTACTCACAAAAAGTTAGAGACATTCGGCTATAAGGTGAAACTTCAGGTCAGGGGCGGGGCTTCAGCAGGGGCTGGGAGGACGGTACGCCCCCGGCCCGGACATCAGAAGGGCCCGGCTTAGAGGTATGACGTGAGAGATGGGCCTCTTCCACAACTGAACAAAACTGGTGAAGACGGACGAGAACACGGGACCATTTACAACTCGCGCTGGGAGGAGCACGGAGTCTGGGTTCGGTTTAAAGAACCGCGCTAAATTCTGATTCATGCAGGGTTTCAATAGTTTACCCAATCAGGTTTGAGTCATGGTTGCTAAAAGTTTTACAAGAAAGACTGTTTATCTGTAACGTTCATTTGCATCCACGATGACACTTAGACTGACTCTGTTTGATTGGCAGAACTTGAAGCTTGTGGAATCGATTTTAGCTTAAACATATTTGACCTTGTACCCCAAAATTAGTCCTCTTCAGACTGACTTTTCTCCTGAGTCAATTTCCCGTTCAAAAACAGACAAACCCTCAGAAACTACAGATTCTTATGGTGCGTTCCCACCGGCCCAACCATCAACTTCATAAGCGGCAAGTTTATATGTAAAGTCTATGGTGGACGGGCGTCACACAGACGTCAACGGCTCTGCGGCGCTTTGTGAGCATTATGAGCGGCAACTTTTCAAGCTTTTCTAGCGTTTCAGGCGTTGATGCTTGAAAAGCTAGAAAAGCTCAAAGTTCAGCTAGCTGAACTTTTGACATTCATAATGCTCTTGAAGCGGCATGTCAACCAATCATCGTAGTGACGTAAGACGTCACAGCTTGTAGCCGGAAAGAAGCGGGATCAGCCAAAATGGAAGATAAATGAACCTCATCCAAACGTAGCAAATGGTTAAACTCACCAAACTCCGAACGCATCTGAAGAATGGGGTGTATCCACAAACGGCGCTGATGCACCCGACGTCGACGTTGTCTAGATCTAAGAAGTAAATAAATCCAAGCCACTGTCTCAATATGATCCGCAGTAGCTCCGAACATCCGATAACAAAGGAAGCCCCGCCTTCGCGCTCTTTTTCGGTCAGGCTTTACGAGCTTTAACGCCTATGCGCTCTGACTGGCAGGCGTTATGAGCTTCAACTTCAAACGTCAAATTTGGAGCGTTATCAGCGTTGCTTGACGTTGACAAAGTGGCCGGTGTGAACGCACCATTAATCTGATTCTCCATTTTCTACCATGGTTTCTACTAATCACTTTGTTTACATCTCCTATTCGTCTTTTTTTGTCACTTTTGGTAAATGCGCCTTATTTAAAATTGCTCAGCAATATTCCATAAATTTGCATATTTGAGACTTTATTATTGGAAATCTGAGCATCCTGATTTATGTGGACAAATGTCCACAGGGTGCAAATATAATATTGATTGATTTGAAGTAGTAAAAGAACATGTTAGCGACACTTTAAATATCCTTCTTTCATGATGTAATATCACTACAATGTGAACTTTTTGTTTTCTAAAGATTTCACCTTAAAGCCAGATATCCCTAGCCTCGCGCTGCAAGACGGATTCTCGCGAGGTTTGGAGTTTTCCAAACCCACGAAAATCCGTCTTGAACTGCTCCATTGACAACTGTCTATTTGGTCAAAAAAACGTTTGCACCAATCATGTGTTAGAAATGTGCTTTGGGGCGGGTGTTCAGGTATGATTGGCAGCAAGTGTCCGGGCAGGCGAAGCAAAACAAACATGGCTGCGCCATAGATCTGGCAGAGCCAGGTTAGGATATCCCTAACTTTGTGTGGGTAGTATAGATACATGTTTTCTTATTTACTGACAAGCAGAGATGTTTATTTTTTATTTTTTCAAGAATGATGCGGTTATTTGAAAAACAAAACTACATTTTTGTTGTGTGTAAATAGGGTGAAGAAGGAGTTACTGAGCTTCTGGAACTTCTAAAGCAGGAACTGCGACTGGCCATGGCTTTATCAGGTACTATAGATGAGACGTCTTTTCTATAAAACTATTCTATGTTTTTATTTTCCTGCTTCTTTTTCTTATTTTTTTTTACATTTTCAAATTAATTTACATACATTCAAGCCTCTAATAATATGGCAAATGTCTCCTCCTTTAATTACCTTTGAACTCTTTGGATCTTCTCTCACTAATGTTCCTCTGGATTAGTTTGTAATTTTGGATATTCTGTGCTTGTTGTTAAAAATGCGTTTCATGATGTTCTGAGAGCGGCACAGTGAGGGGGGTTTGTTTGCTTTGTCGTCTCACAGCAAGAAAGTTGCAAGTTTAATATCTGTTTGAAGTTTGCGTGTTCTCCCTGTGTATGTGTGGGTTTTCTTCCGTCCATCCATCTTCTGGTTTATTCGGGGTCGGGTTGCAGAGGCATCAGTCGGAGCAGGGACACCCACACTTCCCTCTCCATTCACATTTCCTCCTGTTCCTCAGAGGGGACCCCGAGGCGTTCCCCGGCCAGCTGAGGGACATAGTCCCTACTGCGTAGCCTAGATCTTCTGGGGGGCCTCCTCCAAGTGGGCCATGCCCAGAACACCTCCCTAGGGAGGCAACCCGGAGGCATCCTGAACAGATGTTCAAGCCACCTCAGCTGGCTCCTCTGGATGTGGAGGAGCGGTGGTTCCACTTCAAGGGAACTGCAGAGGAAACTCATTTTGCATCATGGATCTTGTCTTTTTGGTCATGACCCAAAGCTCATGACCAAAGGTGAGGGTGAGAACGTAGATTAACGGGTAAATTGAGAGCTTTACATTTTAGTTCAGCTCCTTCTTCACCACGACAGTCCAATACAGCAACTGATCAGACCAAAAACAGACTGGTGACCTGTCCTGTCCAGGTGTAACCCCAACTTTTACTTAACGGAGACTGGGGAATGACACCAACTCCACTGATGAGGGAAGATGCTCTGAACTTCATTGTGTCCATCAATTAAGTGTGTTTGTTTGTTCGCATTTGCAAAACCAATTTAAACACAGTTGTTGAAATAGTTTCAGTTTGGACTCAAATATACAAGGTTCAAACAGTATTTACACACTGGTTCTGTCTTTGTGAGAGTTTCTCAAAATAACAATGAGTCTCTTACCAAACCACGTTGTTTGTGTGTCCAGGTTGTCGTTCTGTATCTGAGGTGAGCAGGTCCTTGGTCAGGAGAGCAGACTTCGTCTCCAGGATGTGAGAGTCGAGTTGCAGAATCACTGGATGGATAATTTTCTTGTCTCGTACTTCATGTCATGTATTAGAAGATGATGCTACAGTAGTTTTGTTTTTATGTAGGTCTCTGTGGATGTACGTGCCAAACAGATTTTCTTGTCCAATAACCTGCTGCTTGTTGGAGAGAGATTAGAATTTCCCTATTTTTATTTGTAAAATCAATCAGAGCACTAAAACATTTCTATCAGCTGTTGTTGTTGTTTGTTTTTCTGTCCCGTGACACTGGAGTGTTTCTCAAATTTGATTTCAAAAGCTATGAAGAGAAAAATTGTTACTATTACTCTTGTTATCTCATGGAAAGCCACGCAGATGTCAGATGTCAATTGAGCGTACGTGGTGTTATCTTGATTCCTTTGAATCTGATTGGATGCTTATAAGCCACTCAGAACACAAACAAAAACAAACTTTGATGTGACGCTGGAGCATCGTCTTAAAATATAGATACCTAATTTTTTCTAAATTGTTAGAGCATCACATGGGCTGTTATTTGAACCAGGTTGAAGTAGATATTTGAAAGCAGGCCAGAGTACGACCTCCAATACAGGACACTTCTGATTTTCAATCCTGAAGTTATCACAAAATATGATCATGGGGACCTCAGTGCATTTTGGTACCAATCTGTGAATTTATCAGGGAGTTGTAACAGTTTGTTATTTTGGCTTGAGGTCAGAGTTTGAAGTAAAGCCACGCCCACATTTCTTAAGATAGAATAAATCTTTTATAATAAAATAATCCCCCATGTCTCTACTGACATAGTGATTCATGAAAGTATGTGGGATTAATCAGTTCAAATACCACATGTGTGAAATGTCTAAAAATAGACAGTTTTTTCAAGATGGCCGACTTTCTGTGATATTTAGGACTCTTGAGGTCCCAGGAGATGATGGTACCCGTGAAGTGGAAGGACTCCACTGAGTCCACTGGGGACTCTCTGGGGGTAAGGGGGGGCAGTTCTTCCTAAAGTCCACAACCATCTCCCTTCAGACCCAGTGCCAGGGCAACTAAGCTGGGTGGGCTGTGCTTATTTTGGGGACCCAGCTTTTATTTAACACTGTCATGGACATTTCCTCAGTACATCAGTTTATTTTATGAACCAGCGCATGGTCAAATCCCTTTCTGAATATGTCTCAATTGCAAATAAATTTAATGGATTCTTGTCCGTTTTTTTTGTTTGTTTATTATGAAAATACTCATGTACTCAACATTTACATTGTTTAAGCAAGAGAGAAACTGGTATGATGCTGAAACTGTCACTTAAAAAAAAAAGAGTCCGGTGTAGTCTGCGTCACGTCTACATTTGACATCTATTCATTGTTGCAGTTACTTAGATTGTCCACAGGGTGGCGCCACATCAGTTTCATTAAGCGACGACTAAATAATAATAAATGTCTCCCTCATTCATAATGCAAGCTAAATATGTTCAAAACTTTCAATTTAAAACGTTTGTTAACCTAAACTCAGAAAATCCACAAATTAAATGACTAAAGTTTGAGCTCTGGCACCATGAATATTTTATAACTACAAACAGTATACGCAAACAAGTCATAGACGTTACATTGTGTACAAATATGCAAACAAGCTTGGCACTGGTTAGCAAATGAAGATAGCAACCAGTAGCATCTGTCTAAATACTCAGTTAACAACAGACTAAGCAGCTCTGCTGGGGCTTTACATAAATAATTATTAATGGATTTATTTATGTAATTTAATGTAATTTAGCAATGAAAACAGTTTCAAACGCTTACTATCTTTGAACATAATGCAAACAACTATTAGCATGCTATGTGGCTAGGAGAAGACAAATAAAAAATAAAATGAAACAAGACTAAATTAATTGCTCTCAGAACACATGGGGGCTATCAAATATGATTTAAGGCACTAAAGTGTTGGCGAAACGTGTCTTAAATGCACCACTTTCTTTTGTTAGCATAAAGCAAAAAGCAGCTACAGTTAGTGGCAGAAGAATAACCAGTTAAAATGGAGACTAAAAAAATGCAAGTTAAAATAATTTCTTACATGATAAATCCGATCTTTAGATGTAAAGATTACATACATTTCCTCCACCATAATAGTTGA
Source organism: Pachypanchax playfairii (assembly GCA_006937955.1). Lineage (NCBI taxonomy): Eukaryota > Metazoa > Chordata > Actinopteri > Cyprinodontiformes > Aplocheilidae > Pachypanchax > Pachypanchax playfairii. Next base: position 103,929 of record SSNP01000018.1, on the reverse strand, counting down.
AGGCATCAAGCATGAATACCTTCATCAGCCTTTTAATTCATTAAAATCTGAATTTACACTAAGAGAACAACAGTAATTTAGGAAAACATTACGCAAGTATAGATGTATTTAAAAAACAGAATAAATAATCAAATAGAATGATTACACGAAACAAAAAGCAATTCCTTATTGTAAAATTACCATGTGATGTGTATTAACAAAACGTTTCAAACAAAAGCATGAAACGGAGTGTTTTCCATGATAAAGTGTAATTACTCATATGAACCACAAGAGGGAGACACTGCATAGCAACATTTGACTCGTATGTAGTGTTGCAATTATTCAGTTTGTCCACACAGGGGCGCCAAGTCCGTTTCACTAAAGAAGGACAAGATGAAAAGAAGAGTTTCGCCGTTAGTATAAAAAAGTGTAATTATTGCAAACAGCCACAAGGGGGAGACACTGTACGTCTATGTTTAAAATTTGTGTGGCATTGCAATTTCTCAGATTTTCCACGCCTTAAATGTCACAGGGCCCTAATTTGTTCGACCAATTCATTGTCTGTTTCTTGAGCCAGGTTGTTGGTAAAGGAGACCAGAGTATGACCAAAGAGTAAAACATCGCACTTCCAGTTTTCAGTGGGTGGGGCTAAAGTTATCCCAAATTTTAAAAAACATTTTTTGGGAGTGTAGCCAAAATTTCATGACTTTTTAGGTATGATCAGTCCTCCAAAAATCCGGTTAAAGGCAGAACTTGGAATAACAATAATAATAAGACGAAGAAACAGCGAGGATACAATAGGCCTTTACACCGCCTTTGGTGCTCGGGCCTAAATAAGGTTTAAGCTTCATCTGGGTTTCAGTGCAGAGTATCATTGTCCCATGCTGGACTGTCAAAACAAAATAAACAGCAGGGGGCAGCATTACACCACTGAAGCGCTGATCTACCCAAAGAGGGGAACGAATGGCACTGATGCGTTTGAGAATAACTATAAAGTCGTAACTCTGTACGCAAATCATAGAAAACACAAAATTTAAGTTCAGTAATTGTTGAACCATTAAGGTTTGGCAAGCCATATTTATCCATCTAGATTTTTACCCAAGAAACACAGTAAATCACAACTCCAACATTAGTTATTATTATCAACAAAAGTATACGCAAGAACATATGTTTTAGGGTTTTTACATGAATTTATCAAAATATTTACCAGATGACGTGAGTTTTGTTACAAAAAATCACACAGAGTATATCTGACAGTATTTGTGCTTTCTTTCTTTTTTGTCTTTAGTAGCCTACCACACTTTTGTCATTGATGACGTTAAAGACACAAGTGCCCGATTCCGAGGTACATTAAATGCAGCATCAATTCCATTCTACTATCATGTCGGACTCACTAATGTTGGTGAGTTAACGTCGCACCTGTTGTATTATTGATCACTGAACCATATGAAATGAACATACAGTCGTCAGCGCAGATGAAACGTGGTGTAGAAACATACACGTGTAGATGTAATGTTAGCTAGCAGCAGTGAAACATGCTGCCGCTGTTAAAACCGGTCCGAACCGACTGAAGTGAGTCCATTTAAAGCACGAGGCATGATCACTTGGCATGTATGTAAACTTTTTAAAATACGTAAAACATACGATCACTTTCCTAAACTACTTAACACTTGGATATAAGAATTATTTCTGGCTGTTGGCGAAACATTAATTTGATCGTCGGATTATATTTTCAAAGATTGTGGTCATGAAGTTCTGTTAGTGTTCTGTTTGCGTCATGATACTGTAGAAATATGTCAGTTCCAGCAGTTTTTATACACACAGCTATAGTAGAAGTTTAGATCTGTCAGCCTATGCTGGGACACATTAGTTAGCCCAATTGTTTTTGGGGTCATTTTGACTCAGAGGACAGAAGTCATACAGGTGTATGGCAAATGAGAGGACATTACAAGGACATTTTAATGTTTCTTTGTTTTTTCAACACACTAAGTACATTTGTATTTATTTACTTGCATGTAACGGATGCTGGATTGTCCACGTTCATTACCAGCCTTTAAAGCTGTTGAAATAAAAGCACTTTCAGTCAGTTAGTTACAGAATCCCAGATTAGAAATGATTCATTTATTTGACTCCTCTTCCCCCAGCCTCCAAATACAATAACGCTCTGCATGGCAACCAACTTCAGATTTAAATGAAATAAACAGAAAAAACCCACTTATGAGCCACTTTAAAGTAAAACATTGAAGGATTTTAACATTTGTATTTCCCACATCAGTTATTCGGACAGTCGGCTTGCTAATTGAAGGGTTTTCAGTTATTAAGATTTTTATTTTTAGCTCTGTTTTTCATTTGCATGGAAACTGCAGTCAGTGGACATCTGTGTTTTTCCAGGTGATGGGAAGCAGGTGGTTGTGGTGATCGGCTGTTCCTGTAGAATAACTGATCATCCATGGATCAGATCACTTTTCATCATGACACAGTGCTGTCAGATGTTCACATGCACCTGCCTGGTGCACGTCACCTTATGACTCGCCTCACCAGTGTTGGACAGCCTGGTGTGTATGATGTATTGAACTAGTTCAGTTTAGTTCCCTGAATCCCAAAATCATGTTCAAGCCTCTGCGTTAGGATGTTGTGATCTGTTGTATCAAACGCAGCACTGAGATTCTAACAGGACAAGTGCAGACACAAGTCCACTGTCTAAGGCCATGAGATGTAAAAACTTTCACCTTTCGTTTTCCTAATGAAACCATCAGTTTGAGACAATGAGTTCTGAACTCCATATAGAACATTCACAAAATCATATAAATGTTGAAAAAAATCTGAATTTTGAATGTTTTTCAATATGAGCATCTTTATTAAAATAAAATTTGCCAAGTTAAGCAGACAAAAAAACATGCAGTATGGAATAAAAAAGGACAGTTTAATGTAAAAAGCATTTTTCGGATTTGCGGTTGACATCAGATAACTTTTCATTAATAAACGAGTGTTAAAAACAGGTTAAGCACAAGTGACAGTAAAACTGTTATGACACTAAAATGTTGAAGAGGATGTGTACAATCATTTTTCTTTCTCAACTTTCTCAAATATTCTCTCAATTTTTCCATCTATCCAGTGTATGTTCTCTCATTTCTGAGATGCACTTCCTCATTTCAGAATGACCCACTCTGATAAAAATCATGTTTTTCGTGTTGTTAGCATGTTCTTGTGGCATTTTTTTAATGCTAGAGGACGTATCTTAACAAAATTAAGCTCAAAATTGCATTTCTGAGTATTTCTGCATTCAAATAGCCGTGAATCAGTAGCAGACGCAAAAATGCGGTTTGAAAAAGAGTGATGTATAAAATCCACTGGGCGAGGCACAAGCTGCTACTCTGCTAGCTGTAAGCTAGCGGTAGCGCTAGCATAAACGGGGGGGATCCACTGCACCAACGGTTCTACTGCTACTGCTGCTATGCAGAAACTGCTTCCTAGAAAATGACACAGGTTTTGTGATTTTGGGTAAAAATGTCAGAATCATAATTTAAAGACTTCTGAGACGCTTTAAATAGTTCAAAAGATGATCAGAGTGGGTCTTAAGAAGTTCCATGGATGATGTCACAGATCCAGCCCCGACTAGACGATGCACCGATCTGTTTGACCTGCTGACTTTGCATAACTCTGTTGTACAACACGGATGGATATAAGTTTGATTCTGCAATATTTTAGCATCTTACAGTATATTTTTATGAAATTTATATGCTAACATGCTTAATACTTCTGCAAAAAATGTCCAAACAAATAAATGTTATACAAACACAAGTGTCCTCAAGTTGTTATTGTTTTGATTCATGAAACAAAAACAGAAAACTATATTTTTCCTGATCTTTGGAAGTCGAGGGGTTTGAGACGTCTTTATAAATTGTGCAATAGTGTTATACAGAGCCAGAGAGATCAGTGCATCGTCTAGTCTGGTCTGGATCTGTGACGTCACTCACAGGTGAAACTTGAAATGAGGGAGCGCAGAGCGCTCACCAGCTAGTTAAACATAAGAGAAAAGTGAGAGAAGAGTTTGGAGAACTGAGAGTTAAAGTCTTCTTCCTCTTACAACATTTTTGCATCTATATCAGTTTTATTCTCCACAATCTCATCTGACCTGCTCTTAACCTGTTTATATACTTGAGTTGCACCCTTATGTTAAAGAACGTTATCTGATGCCATATACAATAGAACTGTATGAAAGGATTTATCAACGTTTTTACTTTCCTCTTATCACCTAATGTTGTTGTGTTGATCTCTTTAGTTTTTGTGTCCAGATTTAAGATTTTGGCCGAAGAACTTGATAAAAATGACTCTGGAAAAGGTTTAGAAAAGGAAGAGAAGCCCTCAGATCTAAGAGAAGATGCTAAAATCTCTCATGGACAAGATGAGTTGGAAGACAGAACCAGGAAGCCAGCCTTGGATGAGGACGGAGACCTTGACGTCACGCATCGGTATAAAAAAGTGAAGTGAAGTTGAAGTTCTTCAGAACAGCACAGATGGGTTTTTATCAGAAGTTGTCATGTAGATCATCATCATAATGACAAGTGTTTTTTAAACTGCAATTTATGCACATTATATTTTACTTCCCTAAAAACTAACTCTAAATCCAATGAAATGATAATCAAAATGTCGTGAACACATTTTTACCTTAACTCGTCTGATGGAGTTTTGTCAGCATGACTCAGATCTGTAAGAACTTTCATTTAAAGATCCACTCCGATCATCTTTTGAGCTGTTTTAAAGCGTCTCAGTGGTCTTTAAATTATGATTATGTTGTTTTTACCCAAAACCACAAAACCTGTGCTGTTTTCTAGTAAGTAGTTTCTGCATAGTATTTCGCCTCTGTGTTTTGGGTGGAACCATTGGTATGAAGGATCCCCCCGCCCCTCTTTGTTGCTGAGCGCTCTCTGTTTACGCTAGCTATTCTGCTAGCTTACAGCGAGCAGAGATTGTGGCCCACCTAGTGGATTTTCTGTCACAAATTCAGTCTTTTTTAGACACATTTTAGCATCTGCTACTGATTCACAACAATTTGAATGCAGAAATACTCAGAAATGCAATTTTAAGCTTAATTTTCTTAAGAGGTTTTTTATTGGAGTGGGTCTTTAATACATGCATGGGTGACATAGTTAAAGGTGCGGTATGTAAGAATTTTACAGTGAAATAAACACACAACCATCTAATGTCCCACCGAAAATAAAGTCACATTGTAACAGATCTGGATCTCAGCCGGCTGGGTGGTCTCTAGTTTCTGTCATTTTAAAAAAGCTAGCCCGGACCAGAATCATTATTTACACGTCCAGACTTCCTGGTTCCATAACGTATCACATGTGAGTCTGTAAGGCTGCCAAGTCTTCAACACAAGCAGCTGGAATTCCACAACAAGCAGCAGCTAAAAGTAAGAAACCACCACATCCTTCAGACTGAGCAGCCGAACTGCACGTGATGGGGCGTTCAAACGCACTTAGGAAAACTCAATGCTAAACAAAAATACCTTCAGACATTCCCAAAAATTGAACAAATACAAGAGAAACTAAACGAGGATCAACATCAGAACTGGCAACCCAACAGAAAAATCAGGGAACTGCAGTATTAGAATTTGACAACAAGGTCTAATTCTTACATAATGTACCTTTAAGATG
>SSNP01000018.1:17618-98277 GCA_006937955.1 Pachypanchax playfairii | reverse complement strand
CACTTTCAGTCAGTTAGTTACAGAATCCCAGATTAGAAATGATTCATTTATTTGACTCCTCTTCCCCCAGCCTCCAAATACAATAACGCTCTGCATGGCAACCAACTTCAGATTTAAATGAAATAAACAGAAAAAACCCACTTATGAGCCACTTTAAAGTAAAACATTGAAGGATTTTAACATTTGTATTTCCCACATCAGTTATTCGGACAGTCGGCTTGCTAATTGAAGGGTTTTCAGTTATTAAGATTTTTATTTTTAGCTCTGTTTTTCATTTGCATGGAAACTGCAGTCAGTGGACATCTGTGTTTTTCCAGGTGATGGGAAGCAGGTGGTTGTGGTGATCGGCTGTTCCTGTAGAATAACTGATCATCCATGGATCAGATCACTTTTCATCATGACACAGTGCTGTCAGATGTTCACATGCACCTGCCTGGTGCACGTCACCTTATGACTCGCCTCACCAGTGTTGGACAGCCTGGTGTGTATGATGTATTGAACTAGTTCAGTTTAGTTCCCTGAATCCCAAAATCATGTTCAAGCCTCTGCGTTAGGATGTTGTGATCTGTTGTATCAAACGCAGCACTGAGATTCTAACAGGACAAGTGCAGACACAAGTCCACTGTCTAAGGCCATGAGATGTAAAAACTTTCACCTTTCGTTTTCCTAATGAAACCATCAGTTTGAGACAATGAGTTCTGAACTCCATATAGAACATTCACAAAATCATATAAATGTTGAAAAAAATCTGAATTTTGAATGTTTTTCAATATGAGCATCTTTATTAAAATAAAATTTGCCAAGTTAAGCAGACAAAAAAACATGCAGTATGGAATAAAAAAGGACAGTTTAATGTAAAAAGCATTTTTCGGATTTGCGGTTGACATCAGATAACTTTTCATTAATAAACGAGTGTTAAAAACAGGTTAAGCACAAGTGACAGTAAAACTGTTATGACACTAAAATGTTGAAGAGGATGTGTACAATCATTTTTCTTTCTCAACTTTCTCAAATATTCTCTCAATTTTTCCATCTATCCAGTGTATGTTCTCTCATTTCTGAGATGCACTTCCTCATTTCAGAATGACCCACTCTGATAAAAATCATGTTTTTCGTGTTGTTAGCATGTTCTTGTGGCATTTTTTTAATGCTAGAGGACGTATCTTAACAAAATTAAGCTCAAAATTGCATTTCTGAGTATTTCTGCATTCAAATAGCCGTGAATCAGTAGCAGACGCAAAAATGCGGTTTGAAAAAGAGTGATGTATAAAATCCACTGGGCGAGGCACAAGCTGCTACTCTGCTAGCTGTAAGCTAGCGGTAGCGCTAGCATAAACGGGGGGGATCCACTGCACCAACGGTTCTACTGCTACTGCTGCTATGCAGAAACTGCTTCCTAGAAAATGACACAGGTTTTGTGATTTTGGGTAAAAATGTCAGAATCATAATTTAAAGACTTCTGAGACGCTTTAAATAGTTCAAAAGATGATCAGAGTGGGTCTTAAGAAGTTCCATGGATGATGTCACAGATCCAGCCCCGACTAGACGATGCACCGATCTGTTTGACCTGCTGACTTTGCATAACTCTGTTGTACAACACGGATGGATATAAGTTTGATTCTGCAATATTTTAGCATCTTACAGTATATTTTTATGAAATTTATATGCTAACATGCTTAATACTTCTGCAAAAAATGTCCAAACAAATAAATGTTATACAAACACAAGTGTCCTCAAGTTGTTATTGTTTTGATTCATGAAACAAAAACAGAAAACTATATTTTTCCTGATCTTTGGAAGTCGAGGGGTTTGAGACGTCTTTATAAATTGTGCAATAGTGTTATACAGAGCCAGAGAGATCAGTGCATCGTCTAGTCTGGTCTGGATCTGTGACGTCACTCACAGGTGAAACTTGAAATGAGGGAGCGCAGAGCGCTCACCAGCTAGTTAAACATAAGAGAAAAGTGAGAGAAGAGTTTGGAGAACTGAGAGTTAAAGTCTTCTTCCTCTTACAACATTTTTGCATCTATATCAGTTTTATTCTCCACAATCTCATCTGACCTGCTCTTAACCTGTTTATATACTTGAGTTGCACCCTTATGTTAAAGAACGTTATCTGATGCCATATACAATAGAACTGTATGAAAGGATTTATCAACGTTTTTACTTTCCTCTTATCACCTAATGTTGTTGTGTTGATCTCTTTAGTTTTTGTGTCCAGATTTAAGATTTTGGCCGAAGAACTTGATAAAAATGACTCTGGAAAAGGTTTAGAAAAGGAAGAGAAGCCCTCAGATCTAAGAGAAGATGCTAAAATCTCTCATGGACAAGATGAGTTGGAAGACAGAACCAGGAAGCCAGCCTTGGATGAGGACGGAGACCTTGACGTCACGCATCGGTATAAAAAAGTGAAGTGAAGTTGAAGTTCTTCAGAACAGCACAGATGGGTTTTTATCAGAAGTTGTCATGTAGATCATCATCATAATGACAAGTGTTTTTTAAACTGCAATTTATGCACATTATATTTTACTTCCCTAAAAACTAACTCTAAATCCAATGAAATGATAATCAAAATGTCGTGAACACATTTTTACCTTAACTCGTCTGATGGAGTTTTGTCAGCATGACTCAGATCTGTAAGAACTTTCATTTAAAGATCCACTCCGATCATCTTTTGAGCTGTTTTAAAGCGTCTCAGTGGTCTTTAAATTATGATTATGTTGTTTTTACCCAAAACCACAAAACCTGTGCTGTTTTCTAGTAAGTAGTTTCTGCATAGTATTTCGCCTCTGTGTTTTGGGTGGAACCATTGGTATGAAGGATCCCCCCGCCCCTCTTTGTTGCTGAGCGCTCTCTGTTTACGCTAGCTATTCTGCTAGCTTACAGCGAGCAGAGATTGTGGCCCACCTAGTGGATTTTCTGTCACAAATTCAGTCTTTTTTAGACACATTTTAGCATCTGCTACTGATTCACAACAATTTGAATGCAGAAATACTCAGAAATGCAATTTTAAGCTTAATTTTCTTAAGAGGTTTTTTATTGGAGTGGGTCTTTAATACATGCATGGGTGACATAGTTAAAGGTGCGGTATGTAAGAATTTTACAGTGAAATAAACACACAACCATCTAATGTCCCACCGAAAATAAAGTCACATTGTAACAGATCTGGATCTCAGCCGGCTGGGTGGTCTCTAGTTTCTGTCATTTTAAAAAAGCTAGCCCGGACCAGAATCATTATTTACACGTCCAGACTTCCTGGTTCCATAACGTATCACATGTGAGTCTGTAAGGCTGCCAAGTCTTCAACACAAGCAGCTGGAATTCCACAACAAGCAGCAGCTAAAAGTAAGAAACCACCACATCCTTCAGACTGAGCAGCCGAACTGCACGTGATGGGGCGTTCAAACGCACTTAGGAAAACTCAATGCTAAACAAAAATACCTTCAGACATTCCCAAAAATTGAACAAATACAAGAGAAACTAAACGAGGATCAACATCAGAACTGGCAACCCAACAGAAAAATCAGGGAACTGCAGTATTAGAATTTGACAACAAGGTCTAATTCTTACATAATGTACCTTTAAGATGTCTGCTGTTGATTCGTGCCATTTTGGTGCCTCATATTTAATCATATTTATTTACTTGCAGAATTACTTAAAATTTAACTTTTTAAGTTATTTTTGAGTTTTAGACCCATTTTTATTTGAGGAAGTTTCTATTAAATAATCTGCACTGCAGCTGTGTGGACAGCAGCTGACGCTTTATCGTGTTATACTTGTTCAAATTCACCACATTAAATGGTTGTAAAATTAAAACTGTTTACTTTCAGACCACGGAAAAGTTCTGTGGACGAGGACCGAGACTTGGTCTGTCCAGTCATTCTCAAACAGTCGGATCCTGTAGTGGATTTAGATGATGAGAATGTGGACGGTGAAGACGGTCCTTGTGCCAAAGACATTTTAAGAATTGGTAAGAATATCAGTTTTATTTTTGTCTAATAATAGATAAAGTCAAGTGAGTGACACGTGAAATCATCTGGTTTGATTACTTTGTTATAGCTACTGAAATGGCTGACTGCAGAAGAAGAGTTTAAACATTTAAAGTGTATCTGTCATGAAATACAGACTGAATAAAGAGTAGATAAAATGCTTCAGTTTGATATAAAGTACGTATGTTGTATTAATATAGATATATTTTTTAAGAATGATCAGAAAACCACTCAAGTTCAAATTGAAAAACTGTCGGCCATGTTGTGATGTCATCCGTTGAACATGGCTTTTGTCAGTGTGTATGTAAGCAAACATAGAGAACGACCGAGACAGCAATAAAGAATTCAGTGGAAAGATTTGTACATGAATACATTGTGTACTTGTAACATATACTTTCTTGACAGAACATACTATGGCTACACCACTGGACGATGTTGGCAAACAGGTGCGTGAAATTAAATTAAATTAATTTAAATTAGTTGAAAATTGAGCTCGTCTCCCTCCGCATTCATTTACTCAGAAGAAACCTAAACACAGACAGGGACATCTATAATTACCTTCACAAAGGAGGTTGTGTTTTTAGTTTGTCTGTTAGCAACATAACTTGAAAAGTTGTGGATGGATTTTTGTTAAGCTTTTAGGAAATAACCAGAATGACTCAAGAAACAACTGATTCTATTTTGGGGGGATTCAGATCACTCTACAGATCCAGGATACCCCCCCTTTCCACTGGACGCTTCAGCAGCACGTAGCGTTTTGCTCGCGCAATCATCCGGGAGCGTTTCACACACGTAAATCGCTTGTGCAATCATTACATGCAGCTGGTCCTGGAAGATCACAAAGTCTCATGAAAATAGCAAAAACACACATGATTTCGTCAGTACACACAACAACAAGCAGGGAGAAAGGCTACAGCATGTATCCAGAGGGTATGTGGTTTATTTTCACACCACCTACAGACTTCAAACCCGTCACAGGTACTGTACTTTCTACGTAGTCGCACAAACAGAAATCCACACGTGTCCTTTTATTTTGAAACTTCCGAATACGAACGCCTGATTTCCTGTCTGGTCCAAACTAAACTGCTGAACTTGACGCGTTTTAGAAGCGTACCATGTAAAAAATAGAACTACGCTTCTGGGACGCGTCTCATGCGCGCTGCTTCGTGTGCAGTGAGAACGGTCTCATTGACTTTAATGGCGACTATCAGCCGCGTATTACACATAACTAACATTGCGCTAGTGCTAGTGATTGTAAGTAATCTACATGTACTTGTTATTTGTGTGCAAGTCACTTTGAAATAAACTAATAAGCTTAGCTAAATGGTCTGGGTGTAGAACCGAGGTGTTTGGTGGAGGTCTGAACTCTTGAGTGATTTTTCTAGATGTTTAATGGTTCTTAAATGTTCTTGTCATTTAAATCTAGGGGTTTTTGGCAGTTTGTAAATTGTAATTTGGTCCGTGAAGATATTGAAATTCATTTCTTTTGGAATTATGTTAGTGAAAAGATGTTGCGTATGAACAAACAAGAGGTTTAAGTTCAGTCTAAATTTTTTTACTAACTTCTCTGTTAAGTGGGTGTATTGAGCCCCACCCACATTCTTTAAATAAGAGGTAAGTAAATAAAATGGACACTGAAACGTGTTTTTGGTTTTTCAAGGTTTGGCGGGGCGCGCTCCTCCTGGCTGATTTCATTCTCTCTAAGCAAGACTTGTTCAGGGGATCCACAGTCCTGGAACTGGGAGCAGGAACAGGTTTACCCAGCATCATCATGGCAACCACAGCTAAAACTGTTTACTGCACAGGTATGATGCCATCAAGTATATTATATATATATTATATATATACGTAGACTGAGGCTGCTGTCACATTGTCTAATTTTTATTGTGTTAACGTTTCTAGAAACAGAAAAGAAAAAAAGGAGTGCATTTGTAAAACCTTGAATCTTTTGATGTGTATGATGTATGTGTAACCTTCATGATGCACTACTTACTAAGGAAGTCCCGATCAAGATTTTTTGCCCTCGAGTCCAAGTCTGAGTCATGTGATTTTGAGTATCTGCCGATACCGAGTCCCGATCCGATCTATAATACATTAAAAAACGACTAAAAAGGAGCAAATAAACAGATCCAGGACGTTCCTTATTTTGTATTGAATTCACCCTATTTAATATTTAGCTGCAGGGACAGGACAGCCAGCAGTCCTGGGACTGGGACAGCCGGTTGCAGCCACTCCAGCATGTCCTGAGGTTTCCCCTGGGCTTCTTCACGGTGGGGAGTCATGAAGTTGTTACTTGTGTGTAAAAACGAACATGACGAGAGCGCATTTCTGTACTGTGAGCATGCAAACAGTCCGAACGCACACAAACCGGTGGACGGTCATTACGTTATTAAATAAAACGTTATGTAATTAAATAAGCTGATCAGAACGGCAGACACATTGCAGAAAGAGTGACATGATCATGGGATGTCTTCTGCATGCAGAAAGTGATCAACTCCACTCCATGAACCCGTTTAAGATAATATCATAGGGATTTAATATGACTGTAAACTAACACCGGTACTCATGCTAACGCGGCTAGCGAAGCTAGTGGAGCTAACGTGGCAACATTCAACACATCATCCACCGAGCCAATTAAAAAAAGCTTATTTTGAAGAAAATATACACATCGAGGCTTTTATTAATCCTCATCTTCTCCAATGTTGTGTAGACTACAGGACTGTTAACATTCACATTGTCACACACGTTGCAGTTGGTCGTCATGGAAACGCGTCCCCTCTTAAAATAGCTGGCTGCGGGTTGCGAGGGAAACTGTCCCGGATACTGACGTCACACGAAAAGGTGTATAAATGAGTTAAAAACTAATGAATATGTTCGAGTCCTGATCGGGAGGTAACGTCCGATTCCGATCGAGTCTGAAACTACGTGATCGAGCCTGATTTCCGATCAGGTCATTGGATCTGGACATCCCTACTACTTACATTATTGGTCCACAAGTCACAGGCTCGGTGTCAGAGTCTCCCTGGGTTGCCACTTATTGGCTCTGCATTACAGGAGGGATGATTCTGTTGCTTGTGCTGGAGAAGGGGTCATGTTGGGTATCTGTTACTGTTCTAGGGGACTTTGATGATGATGTCACCTGGAGGGGCGTATTTGGGAATTGGCCTCCCCACTCTGAATCTGAGCTGGGTTTTGTTGTTGAACGCTCATGCTAGACATGACATGCTGTAACTGTATCATCAGACCTGGTTTGATCTGATAAATGTAAACTGAGATTTGACTGTATTCCAAATGAATTTAGAAGTGATTGTTTAAGCCTGATGACACTGATGTGTCAGAACTCTGCCACGTCTACAATAACAGGATAAATCTTCAAATTTGTTTCTATCCTTTACAAATATATTTTACAGATGTGGGAGATGATCTTCTGAGTTTGTGCAAGAGGAATGTTTCATTAAATAAACACATAATGTCGCCAGCAGGTATCATTTTATTTTCTGTTTTCTTTAAAGTTCTTCTTGAACGTTTCATTTTATTTTTAGAAACATGTTTTAAGAAACTAACAATCAACCAGTTCATAAGACTTTTTTTTTTTACAGGAACATTTTTAGGTTTTTATTTTAAACATGAATTTCATCTTGTTTGTGGTCTGTAGGTGGGGAGGTGAGAGTAAAACAACTCGACTGGCTTCAGCACAGCCTTTGCAGAGGTAACAAACATATTCTGTATCAAAATACCTGGACAAGTTGTAGCTTTATTACATTATTACTGTGTAGAAGTCTAGAACAACAACCGAATTCTATATATTTTGTTTCAAAGGAGCCAAATTTCGATATTTCTCAGTGATTTAAAGAAACATTTTATTCTAACACTAAATGCTTTTTGTCCAGTTTGTTATTTCTTTATATTTATATTTCCTCAGACATTCTAAAGACCTCTAGAAGGATGCATTGTGGGATGCTGATGTAAAATAACCTACATTTTATAAAAACATTCTTCTTGTGTGTCCTGTGCAGATACTGACACAGAGTTTAGCTGGACCGAAGAGGAAGTAGCTGATCTTTATGATAACACCAGCTTCATCATTGCTGCTGACGGTAGGATTTTAAAACACTTCTGCACTTTCTACCTTTTCTTTAAGTTTCTTTAGATTATTTTTTCTACCATACAGAATAATACATGTAAACAGTCTGTTTTATGACCTTTACACAAAAGTCTCAGAATCAAATCAGCGTTTGTTGCATCACTGATTTAAAATCAGTCCAGAAGTTTTTTTTCTCTTCTGTAATCCTACTTACTTTTACATAATTTGTTATGAAATAGCAGCTTTGAATGAGCTGAGATGCAACAGAGCAGCTAACAGGATCAGACTAACAGGTTATCTGTGTGTCACCAGTTTGCTATGACGATGATCTGACTGACGGCTTCTTCCGAACGCTGTACCGACTCTGCAGCAGTTTCCTTCACGGCTGCACAGTTTACATTTCTATAGAGAAAAGGTACGTTGGAATGAATAAATAACACAGTGTTTATGAGGCCTGTGTCATGTTGCTTTTCCGTTTTATGGAGTCAGGCTGATTATTTGTTTGTTTTTTTTTAAACCAGGATGAACTTCACCCTCCGACACATGGATGTTACCTGTGAGGCCTACAATCATTTCAGAGACCGTCTGTCCCAGCTGCAGGACCTGCTGGATGGACGGTGCACATTCAGGGTGGAACAGGTCCCTTTAAATTTTTCCCAGTTTTTGTTGTACGAGCGCATCGAGCAGCTGGTAAGAAAAACATCAACTCTATTCTAATAAGAAATGAATCCGTTGACTGTAGTCGCTGTGAATTTGACCCCTTTTGTCTTGAGATGATAGAAACAGAGAATTCTATATTCTCTGGCCCCGTCCCAATACACACACTTGCGCACTTCAATTGCGTGTTCCCGATAACGGGTACGAGTGCTTAGATTCTCCAGAGTGGAGAGTCGTGCCCTTGGCCCCGCCCCTTTTGCACCCTTGATCTGCATTTCGCCGAAGCCTGCATTGGTGCAGACTTCAGCGAAGGGTATTTCCCACAATGCATTGCTGCGTGCAAATTTTGACAGAAGAAGGTGGAGGAATGGCTGAACCATCCGGACCAAAAAAATGTTTTCTCAAGTGTAGAATCGAATCGAATCTAATCTTAATTTTATTATTGTCTAGATGTGTAATTGCAATCAAACAATTCTTTGTTGGATAGATGTATTACATATCTGATGAAAAATATAATTAATTAATAACTGTACTGACGTGTACTTTCGGACATGATATACTAACAGTTTATTTCACTTATTCTGTCTTATACACCTCCTTTGGTTCCTGCGCTTCATTCTCCTCAAAATAAATGTTTGTTGGAGTTTTAAAATCATTTTTAGCATAAAAATAACGCAAATAGCGACCAGCACTGCCATTTTGGTTCTCCTAGAGATACAACACTGGCACATGTTGTTTGCGTAATGCTAACTGTCCTAGTACAGCAATATTTGCGCACTTGTTCACTACGCACTTGAACCCTTAAGTGCACTTCGTGGAGGACCGTAGGGTGCAGTGTGGGTATTAGGACTGGGCCTCTGTTGCATTAAAGAAGATTCCAACAGTTTGTTTTTTTTACAAACATCTGCAGGAACTGTGGAAGCTGAGCGCCACTCCACTTTCATCTGAGCAAGCCCAGACTGCTTGTATCCAGATTTCATCTGGACCAGATTCTTCCATTCATGTGTGACATTGATGCGTCGCCCACCTCGTGTACGACGTCCTAACACACAGAGAAGCGGTTAATGTTTCTAGTGCCAGGAACGAAAAAACAAACAAACACTGAAAGGGGAAAGAAAGGCCTAAAATACGTCTTTGTCCTTGAGTTGGAGATATTTGAAAGACTGTGCAGGACTGTGTGTCACATGTGGCCATCTTGTTCAACAAACCAGCACTGATAACTTATGTTGTTTATTTATTTACAATCATGCAAACTTTTGTCAGTATCAGATTATTTTAGTGACTGTTTTAGTTTTTTTCTTTCTGTAAGTCTGGATGATGTCATATACTAAAAGGTCAAATAAAGTTTTACCACATTAAAGACCCAGTCTGATCATAGATTGAGCTGTTTTAAAGCGTCTCAGTGGTCTTTAAATTATTATCATGGCCTTTTTACCCAAAATCGCAAAACCTGCCGTTTTCTAGGAAGTAGTTTCTGCATAGCGACAGTAGCTCATTAGCAATTAGCCTCTGTGTTGTGGGTGGAATCTTTGACACGTAGGATCCCCCCCCGTAGCTGAGAGATCTGTGTTTATGCTAGCACTATGCTAGCTTACAATGAGCAGATCAGGAGCTTGTGGCCCACATAGTGACTTTTCTACGTCACAAATCCAGTCTTTTCAGACGCATTTTTGCATCTATTGATTGACAGTAACCTGCACCTGTTGCTCACATCGCACACAACTTGTTTACAGGTTACAGCTGAGTTACCAGTCAGGACAAACAGCTGTCACAAGTTTCATTTTACTGTGAATAAAAGAACTCATTGCACAGAAAACGGCAACAAACGGAAAACATCATCATCTTTACCGCTGAAATGAATCTGATTCGTATTTTTTGAACGAATAGTTGAGTTAAATGTTTACGACAAACTTTCCCTGGTGTTTAAAGAATGACAGTGATAAAAAAAAAGTGCTTTTACCATCATTCAGTTTTTTATTAGGGTGTTTTTATTTTTCACACAACCACCTGAAAGCCCCAGAAATCATCCTACATGTGAGAATCAGTGTCATAACTGAGCAGCGGCTGCAGCAATTACAGCAAAAAGACGAGTAAACAAGTTTATTAACAAGAACCTTCAGTAGCTTCAACACAGGAAATAAATAACTGTGCAGATGTAAACATTCTGCTTCTTTCATAACTTAAATTATTATTAAACTTAAAGTCATTTGGTGGGTGAAGGCTGAGCTCTAAGGAGACGGGATGTGGTACATTCACGCTGCGCTGCAGGATGGAATGACTTCCTGTCTTCTTCAAATCCATCCAAACATCTGGATGGAAAAAAAAAATCATCTGCTAACAAGAATTCAGGTTAGAATTCTTTAGCAGGAGACTTTTACACTTAGACATTCTAACATGGGAGAACTCTCAGGTTGTATTTTTGGTTCTTTCCCACTTCCAACATCGTTCTGACTGTTATTGCTGGAAGAAGAAACGGAGCAGCTCGGCCTGGTTTTTTGTTTTTTTTTCCTTCAAAGGGAATTGAACTTGTCTGATAAGTGAAATCACAGTGTTGAGGTGAGTCATCCTTAATCCCTGCCAGGCACCACATCATGAAACATCACAGCAGCACTGTTGTTACTTCAGTGAAACGGTTAGTCTGGGAACCAGACAGCAGAGCCAGGATGTCTCTGACACCATTTTACTTCAGACAGATTTCCTAAAAGCCTTGTCAGTCACATGACAATGATCCAACAGAGCGTGCTCCTGATATGGTGACCCTACAGAGGAACGTCCCCCCCCGCTGGCAGCCCCCCTCCTCTGCGCGTCAGTGCGGTTTGACAGCCAGAGTCGTGTGATTCGTGGTGATTGTCGGGGACGGTGAAAGTGTTTGAGCTCCCGTCTGAAAGAAGTAAAGCTGAAAGGGAAACAGGAAACATTCAGCTGTTGGTCCTTGGTGGTTAAGTGTGTGTGATATGTGGATCACCGACCTTACAGCCGATGGCCAGCAGGGTGTGCAAGAGCACAATAGTCACCACGACGCCCACAGCCATCACTTTGGTGTCCTCGCGGACAACAGGCCAAAAAGTGAGGACCAGGACTGAGCCAGAGATCACCAGGGAAACCACAATCAGTGTCCACTGAAGCCATTCGTATGGTATAGTCCACAAAATCTGAAGATCACATGACAAACACACAAATCAGCTACATATTATAACATGGCTGCTGGTTGAGGCGTGACGTCCTACTGGAGTCTGCTGTGTGCTGAGCTCCTCATGTTCTATCATTGAAGACCAGAACATAAAATCTCACTTCAGGTAAATCAATAGTAGTAATTCAAAACTTAGAGAGCTGTTTTTTTAACAGGATGGAAACAGATGTGCTCACCGAGGTGGGGATGAAGATGAAGAGGGAGTAGCCATAAACACACACGGTCTCCAAGAAGGAATATCCTCCCGTCTGCCTCTCAGCACTTTGTCTCCAGGTCAGAAAAGCCCACAAGCTGATCGGTACCAGCCAGGCATACATGAAGATCACGACTGCTGCTATCGTTACTGCAGAGAAACAGGTTTGGTTCAGCACGCTGAGGTGACCATCAGCTCAATCAGCTGCAAGATGACCTCTGACCTTTATAGAACTGTGGTCTGTAGTGGTAGTTGGAGTTTCCCATCTTACTGAGGAAGGTGGACAGGTTCCCACTGATCGCTACCGAGAACACCAGCGTCACACAAATCCAGAATGGACCTACACACACACACACAAGTGTGTTTTGTTATCCTTATGGGGACCGTCCATTGACTTCCATTGATTTTAGTAACTAGATTTATACCTAACCCAAACCCTTTTCCTAACCTTAACCATTACTGATCTATAACTAACCCTAAGACTAACTAAAACTCTATTCACACCATACCTATAAACCTAACCCCTAACCCTAAAAAGGGGAGTCCCCCTCATGGGGACCAGGCTTCAGTCCCCACAAGAACCCTCGGACCCCAGAAAGATAGTAAAAGTCAGGAAACGGGTCCCCAGGAGGTCAGAAATACAAACCCACACACACACACACACACACACACACACACACACCACACACACACACACACACACACACACACACACACACAAGTGTGTTTTGTTATCCTTATGGGGACCGTCCATTGACTTCCATTGATTTTAGTAACTAGATTTATACCTAACCCAAACCCTTTTCCTAACCTTAACCATTACTGATCTATAACTAACCCTAAGACTAACTAAAACTCTATTCACACCATACCTATAAACCTAACCCCTAACCCTAAAAAGGGGAGTCCCCCTCATGGGGACCAGGCTTCAGTCCCCACAAGAACCCTCGGACCCCAGAAAGATAGTAAAAGTCAGGAAACGGGTCCCCAGGAGGTCAGAAATACAAACCCACACACACACACACACACACACACACACACACACACACACACACACACACACACACACACACACACACACACACACACACACACACACACACACACACACACACACACACACACACACACACACACACACGGTAGTATTAAAATCTGTCTCAGGTTTGCTTCTACATCCTTTGTAAGAAAATAAGAAAAATATGTTTATTCTCATCATGATTTTATGATTTACTCTAATATGTAAATATCTAAGTGTTATGAACGATAGAAGTTGAAAGTATCCTTTTCATACATTGTCTGGATACACCCATTGATCAAGTGATAATTAAATCCATACCCATACCATAATACCCCCTCCTCTGTGTATGACAGATAAGGTTCTGTTTACAACTCCTTTATTACACTTTACTCATCAATCTTACACAAATTTGTTATTCCACAGATTCAGTTTTTATAGATAAGTGGGAATCCTTCAGGATTTTATTTGAAGCAAAGTCTAGTCTGACCACGAAGGCACCAACTACCACCTGAACAAAATCTCACTCGTCTACAAGTTTCCTTCTGAGTAGGTTCTGAACAACAGTAAGATAGGTGTTCTTTCCAGAATATTTTAAAATCTGTGTCTTTTCATCATGTTAGATTTGTTTGCTACATTTGATAATATTTAGTGACTGGAGTCATACAGACCGCCAAAATAAAGTCATAAGAACACCACTGTGTGTCTGTCGCTTCTCATTCACCCAGAATATGGAAATCCTAGAAATAAAAAAGGCAACTGGACTTCTTTTAATATATATATAAGAATAGATGTTCTAATGCTGGCAAAGTTCCCTTTTTGTGTTATAAAAGAACAACACTGAGGTACATAATCAATCCAGCCAGGGCTGTTAGTGTCATGACCTGCCAGAAGGGAATATTTTAGACTTTGATATGTCTCGGTTTACTCACCATAAAGATCCGGGTTATTCCTCAGGTAGTGTTTGATGAAGTTTCTTCCAGGTAATGGCATCACTGACCCCTTCACTCTGTCCAGGACCTGAAAGACATGATGGTTTGAAAATTCAAAATTTAGATGCATTCAGAGTGTATTAACAGACAAGGTGTGGTTGATGCACACCAGGTTATACCTGCACCGTGTCCACGTTGAAGAAAGACTGATAATACTCAAAGGTCCAGAAGCCACCGCTGGGTTTCTGTCCTAAAAGCTGAAAGCACAGACAATTCAAACTGCTGTTTTATTTAAAAGGAGGTAAAAAAAAGAATCTGACTCCACTCGTCTTTTACCTCTGAACTCTCCTCCTGTTCTTCCTCATCCTCTGATAGGTCCAGCCTCACTTCCTCTCCTGCTGGTGGTGCCTCAGCTGCAGTGGTGAGGGTGTTTGCAGCAGACATACTGAGTGTGGCGGCTCCAGGGTCAGCAGACAACAACTCTGCTGCTTCTTCAAACTCTTCACACATAGAACAAGAAGCAGAGGTTAGCTGTTTAAACTGGTTCAGGTCCAAAGAAAAGCCAGAACACTTCCCACCGTGCTGATCCACATCAGGATCTCATGGATTTTCTTATAAAAGAGTTTGAAAAGATAAATAGCTTTAAAAAGCCATGAACCTGGAGGAGAGTGGTTTATCGCTGGTTGACTTTTATTACAATTACCTTTTTATGTTTTTGAAGTAAAATATAAATAAAGAGGTTTCCAATCCTTCACACCCTAAAGTACACGTCATTTACACTTCTTTGAAATTTGGAGTCAATTACACAAGTAACTGTTTAATCCAAACTCAAACCTACTGAGAAAAACAAACTATCAAAATAAAAATAAAAAACAAACAAACATAGAATTAGGGTTCACCATTAGGGATCTGAATATTAAACCTCTGCAAAAAATAAAAAATAACTAAGAGTCAGAGTCCCCCTAATCTCATTCATTTTCTATTCTTGAGTCTTAAGTTCATCTGCAAGACACAGTAGAGGTTGTATCATGGTACGAGCGTGAAACAGGACCTGAGGTCATCTCATCCCTAAATTGACAAATAAATAATAACAGACACATAATTATAATGTTTTTGGGTCAAATGTTAGTTACGACTCTGCATGTCACTGTAATAAAGACACAATGTTAAGTAACACAGAATCAGTCTGTTTGATGAGCTTTACCCTGGAACTGGAGGTCATTTGGACTCGCCATTGTTTCAGTAGACACACAGTACTTTCATGAGCAACCTGCAAGCCAATAAACACAGGTTATAAGAGTAAGAATGATAAAATATATACATGTTTATATATATTATCAACACTGCAATAAAGGCACAACCCATAAACAGATTAAGGATTACGTTAAACATCAATAATTTACAGATTTTTAAACAGTCAGATAACTTTAACAAAACTGCACACACGCTTTCTAAAATATTAGAAGCTGTTTGAATATTAAGAACCAACCTGTCGACTGAAGAACCAACTAGCACACCTGATTCAAGCTAGGCAAATTGCACTTTAGCTCCGTTGTTTCGCTTTGGTTAGAAATCTTCAGAGTAAAATAAAAAGTATTTATGCGACAGCAGTGTTAATGTGGCTGTAACACAAAATGTTTGTTCTGACACACTGCCCGAAACTCGATTTTAATCTAATATACAACAGCAGCTGCTGTCAAGAGATGAAGTTAGCATTTGTTCCGGTACACGTCACCACGTAAACAAAGCTCCGATAACAACCACGCCCCCTTTTCTTCTTCTTTTAGACTAAATCGACTTTAGGATCCATTACTGCCCCCTCCTTGAGCATGAAACTAGAAGTTAAACTTCAGTCCCCAAGGGACATAGTCCTGCATGTTTAAGACGTTCTTCGTTCCAACAAAGGCCTGTTAACGACTTGCTCTTCCAAACCAGGTGAGCTAAAGCAGAGGAACATCTACATTTAAACCTGCAAGATAGTTGCCTCTTAGGAATTCGATACCTATGCCTTAGCCAAAAGTACTCGGAAACCATCGTTCCACATTATTGAATTCAGGTGCTTCAGGTGCTCCTGACAATTGCAAATGTCATTTTGCCCTATTACAGCTGGAGATAGGCTGAACGGATGTTCTACTATTTATGGTTGACTGAGGTTATCACATTTCAAGCTGGACGGCCTATCTGTTTTATCCAATGTCCAGTTACGCTTATTTTCTCTGTTTACTTTCCTTCATGCAACTTGACTTTGGATGTTATACAAATGTTTTCCAGTTTCTCTAGTATCCCAGTTGTCTTGCCATGTTGTATAAACCTTAATGAATGACTTGGATCTGGTTTTACTTTATGGAATCTGAATGGCAACATTATTTCCTAACGCTTGTTTAGCTGCAACAATAACAACAAGCTTGTTTCTCTTTTCACCTGATATGAGCCGAAACCAGAGTCTTTCTCTTCTGTTGGATAACATCACATAACTATGAGGGAAGCAGATTTAATATTGCCTAAATAAGGACATACCAATGATTTTGCATGTGAACAGACAGTGTGGGCCAGGTAACTTCTTCATACAATATATAATGATGAGTTAAAACCTTGGTTAGTTATAAACTTCAATGCTCCATGATAAATAATGTCCAGATATTTAAGACATTGCGAGGAATTTTCTCTTCTTTATGACAGATCACCAAAGTATTTCTAACTATTGTGATTGAAAAAGAAGCAGAAAAAAAAACAGAAAAGCCTCTTACTCAGTAATATAGTGTGACATAAGAATCTGACACACAGCTACTTTTCTCTTTTTCTTTGTGTATTTATTCCTGTTTGTCCTTCATTTGTGTTTGTTTAAGCGGACAAAGTAAAGCGGAACGTTCGTGGTACTGATTTTCCTGTCGGAAGACTAAAGCCGAGTAACCGGACCAGCGCCATTTTGGCTCCATGTGAGCTCCCGGTCTGACATGTCAGCTGCAGTTGAAGGTGACCATATCCAGTTGAAATGGCTTTGTTAGGAGTTGCAAGGAGGTTTTTCTGTGCTGCAGCACAAACAGCATCTGCTCCCGTTTCCAGCAGCCGCTGGGAAAAGCTGAAGAACAGTAAAGCAGGTGAGAAACTAGCTTGGGGGATAAAACCAGTTTCATCTTCACGTGCATTGTTTTAGTCTTTGCTTATGTTTCTAGTTACCAATTACCCTGGTGTGATTGTGTACACAGGAAGAAACATGAACAAATTTTCCCAGTTAATTTACAGTGTTTCGGAACTTACTGAAACTCATGTAGAACATCTGATTTCCGAGAGCTGTCTCGAGCAGACGAGGTCACGTGACTTCCGTTTTGAAGTACCTATTTCTGATTAATGTCTTTATGTATAGCAGCAGCGCTTACTAATAAATTTAAATCAAAATTATCAAAATCAAAAGACACTAAACTCATTACGGTTTAATGACTGATATTTCACTGTTATTTATTTATCCACCAGATGTCACTGTGGTTGTTTGTCAAACCTTAAAAATAAAAATAAATATGGGTATTTAGCAATTAAACATCTATTATGTTAAAACTGAAAATAAAAGTTAATAAAATATGGTTGAATTTTTAGCGCTGCCTTGTTTTTTTATGTCAAGACAATGATGAGTTAAATATTTTGACTGAGCCAATAAAATGCCTGTTTAACCCTGCATACAGTGATGGTATAACAGTGTGCAACAAGTTTGTTGACATTTTAACAAATCTCAGATTGTCAACTTAAACTCAGTTTAATGTTGTTTATTTCTACCTGTCCTATTACAGTTAGGTCACAACACCTGTTAATGGATAATTACTTCATAACTGTAAAGCGCATCATGGTTCAATTGCAGCACCCCACAATCAGAATTCTACTTTAACAGATTTTACATCCATATGATATGAGACACTTTTTTCCAATATAAAAGTAAATTACAGCAAATATTTACCCAGTTGAAAATGTTAACTTGAAGCTGAAGAACATGAAAAGGAAATTGGTATTTATTATTTTCTGCTGTCATCTCCTATGTGCAGCCACGTGGTGTCGCAGTCTGCTTTCCGACTACAAAGAAGCATGTAGGGAGATGGTTGTTGGTGCCTGGGAACGACCTCTCAAAACATCAGTGTATGTGACACTGCTGGGTGGGGGCTGGGCCTGTTTTCATACAAAACCTGACTGGTCAACGTTTGAGGCTGCTCTGCTGGACCGCTCAAACCAGCTGTGTCTGCTGTCACCGTGGATTCGCAACGCCACCGCTGATGGCCACGTACAGAATCTGGTGAAACTTCGAAACGAGGGCCGGCTGCATTATGCAAGCCTAGGACTTCTCAGTGTGGTTTACTATGCTGATTACGACCCTGCTGCCATGCTGTATGAAGCCCAGTGCTCCAACTTGTCCACGCCATGGAGGGAGCTCCCTCAGCGAGTACTTGATATTGGTTTTATTGGCCGCTGGTGGATCTTGGATTCAAAGATGAAAAACTTTGATGTTAATGAAGAAGAATTTAAGCACCTGCCAGCACACATGCAGGCAACATCCCCACCCAGCACTCAGGAGGTGGAGAGGAACGAGAAGTTACACAAAGAGTCCTGGTTAGCAGTGATGATGGAGGATGAAGAGGGAGGAGAAAGTGAAACGAGTCAAATCAAAGCAGAGAGAAAACAATAGACTCAACAGAACAACCTGGATCTTTAATCCAGTCTGGAATCAGTTTATAACCTTCAGTAATCATCTTTGTCAAAGAAAGTGGAATCTGAAAGCAGATGTTTGATATTATTTATTCTTACATGATCTTCTGTTTTATAGAATGTGTTAAAAATTGTTTAACAAAAATTGTGTCATTAAATCTCACCTTTTATCAGCTAGAAACAGATACCTGTGTCTGATGTTGTATGGATTTTAATAGGGATGTAAAAATACCACTTTTTTGAAACCGATACGATACCGATACTTAGATCTGAGTACTTGCTGATGCCGATACTTCTACCACACAAAAATATCCAATGAATTGGAATGCAATTCTCTGCTTGTTACAACAAATTATGGTGAAATTATATGGTAAAATTAATAAAAATGACAACAAAAATAAAATTTAAAGTAAAAAATAAATAGTTTGAAATTATTGCAGAGTTTCCACATTTTATCGGTTCATGGTATTGGTTAACTAACATACAGGTACGTTAGAATTGTATCGGACCTGATACCAGTATCGGTATTGATGCATCCCTAGATTTTAATCTGCAAACAGTTTTAATATTGATTTGTTGCTTTACTTTTGTTGGGGTTTATTTATATTCCTGCCATCTGCTGCAGGTGGACAAAATGGATGAGCAGTATAAACTTTCCATTGTGTAATTCAGCCTTTTTTTAAGTACAGATCTGTTCAAACAAGGGGAACCATCCAGGTGCAGCCATCATGCCTGCACTCTCAACTAAAGAGCTCCTTCAACACCACCTAAAATGTCTGTAAATACACAGCTTAAATTAAAATTACAATTTGTTTTCATTTATGGATATCATTCTTTTTACCAAACTAAAAAAAAAAATCAGCTTCTCATGTAAACACAGCATACTTGATGTCTTAATTTTGAGAATGGTGCTTTGATGCTTAGACTGCTGATTTAAATATAGAATCTACCACCGTGCAACTTTACATTTTTCCATTAAAGTTTGTCTTATTAAAAGTGACTCAACCAAAGAAAACCATTAAATCTTCCAAATAGTAAAAACATGATGAGAATGTGTATCACGAATAAATCTGACATCTGTAAGGGTTTTAAAATGATTAGAATCTGTGTGGAGTCAAAACATCAAAGAAAAATGCTGTTTTTGATGAAATTTCGGGGTTGAAACATACTAAACTCTTATATCCTCTAACCTTTTGTCCTGTTGTATCAACACTTTATTGGCTTTACGATCAGGTCACATCATTACAGCTGCTGCATATTGGGGGGTTTCCCACCTGCAGTGATTAGGATCAAATGGTAGATCAGTGACAATTCCTTGGATGATCAGTGCTCATCGGAAAAGCTGGTTTAGCTCCAAGTGTTGAAACATGTAATACGGATGATTCTGATAGAAAAGTTTCTGTAGTCAACTTGAACAGTAGAACAATAGCCTGGTCTGAACCACAGTATATTTTACATTTATGTGACTGTATTAGTGTACATTGATCATGATGGGAAAAATGTTACCATGGTGCATTATGGGAAAGGGTAGGCTAATGGGACAATGTGATGCTTAGGACCATGTGAAACAAAATAAACTTATTCCACAAATTAACACCACTTGCAAATTTTAAGCCAGAGCTGATGTAGGATTTCAAAATTAAAGCCTATTAATAAGCCACTATAGGCAGTAATTCTGATATATTCATCCTCTGTTTTAAAAGAAACCGATTCCCCTGATTAATTTCACTTAACCCTTTAGGAGTTAAAGTTACCTCAAGAAGATCTTGTATGACAACATATTTTCACAAGGCTGTAATAAAGGGAAATAGTCCACCATTCTTTCTTCATTCAGTCTCTATCATCTGGTTGCAGTTGTTAGAAATAATATCTTTGAAGTTAGGTTTCAAGTTTCAGGCAGATCTGGTGTAGAGCTGATGCTACATTTATCCCATGATCTACATTAAGGCTTTTTTTTTTAAATTAAAGCTGCTATACTTGATTTGCATAACAAATTAGCTTAACATGTTTTTTTTCATGCCCATTAAAAAAAGTTTTAACACAGCATGGAGAAAAATATGTTGTGAAGATTAAAAAAAACGAAAAAAGAATAATTAAGTGGTTCCCCTGTATTTGTCTAAAAACATCAACCAATCAAATGGTTTGGTCCGAAAGAAATGATTGGACAGTCTCTCCAGTCATACAGACCTCCGCATTTATTTGGCTTCTGTGCTCCTAAAAAACTGAGACATATTACCGCAGCACACCACTGCTGGGAGTGTTCGCCGCTCTACCATGTCACAGCAGGAGAAACAGCCGCCGGCTGGTTCCGCGTCAGGTTCAGGAGAAAGTAACAATTAATGTTAGTTGTTCATTGTTATATTGTTTTCACTTACCGGTGATTCCGCCATGTTACGGTACTTGAATGAACTGCGGACCAGTGTCTTGCACTCGGTCGTCTTCTGGGACGCGTGTTTCCAAACCTGGGGGCGCGTGGCTTAGGAATTTTACCCGACGGGAGGGGCGAGTTCTGTGACTTTGTTGACAGTCTAAGCTAGGCAATTTGAAATCAGGGATATCAGCTTTAAGCTAATTAATCAGTCATTAATTATTCCACGTTGAGATGAAATTATAACTTTTTTTTTAAAGGCATTAAAAGTGCAAAAATGTTCAGCAAGCCAGCATGGTATGCTGTGGATCACTGTGTTTTCAAACTAAACTGAATTAAAGATAATACAATGATCCTGTGCCCTGTGATGGACTGATGACCTGTCCAAGGTGTAGCCCTGCCTCTCGCCCCGTGACCGCTGGAGATAGAAACCAGCTCCTGTGACCCTGAACAGGAATTAGCAGGTATAGAAAATGACTGACAACGATCGTGGCTCCACAGCATTTACTGCTCAGCTGACCAGGTGAGATATTTTAAAGCATCTCAGTTTAAATAATGATTATGGTGTTTTTACCCAAAATCACAGAAGTAGTTTCTGCATAGCAGCAGTAGCTCATTAGCAATTTGTCTCTGCGCTGTGGGCGGACCCTTCAGTGAGGAGGATTCCCCGCCCCTCCCCGTTGCTGAGAGCTCTCTGTATATGCTAGCTTGTAGCAGGAGCTTGTGGCCCGCCCAGTGGATTTTCTGCATCACAAATCCACTGTTTTTTTAAAGACGTATTTTAGCGTCTGCTACCGATTCACTGTGATTAGAATGCAGAAATCAATTTTGAGCTTTTTCTTAGTATATGTCCTCTAGCATCAGAAAAATGCTACAAAAACCCATTAACAACATGAAAAACATGATTTTCATCACAGTGGGTCTTTAAAATGTAAAAAAGAGAAGGCCTAGGAGATTGAGGGTTCTAGTAATTTAGCTGTTCCTAGAACTGCTCTCCTTGAGATCTCTAATGTTGTTCACGAAATCTGTTGAACACAGATGTTTCTGAACCGTATTCCAACCACAAATGCAGCCCTCATTCATACATCTGTGCCTTCTTTATACGTTTAAGTCAAGATTTGTCCACCAGATGATGCTCAAGTGTCAAATAATCAAGACAACTCCTGTTGATCCTTCACTGAATTGTTTAGCCATGCTATCTTGATTAGAAAACAGCAAGAGAATGAGTTCAGAATTACTCTGAAAACAGACGTGCAGTCTAGTCTGAAGATCTATTCACTAAACACATAGACATCTATGTATTAAATTCTGTTTCGTCACCAGCAAAATGTTTGAAGCTCTGATTGTAATAATGGCGGGATTACATTTTGGTGTTATAAATGTAAGTAATTATTTCACAAAGATTTTCCAGGAGCTCCTGAGAGCTGCTACTTAGACTGATCATAGAAGTAATTGGATAATTTTGTGATGTTGTCCATCCGTCCGTCCAGCCATCCATTTTCTGAACCTGCTTCTTCCTGTTCAGGGTCGCAAGGAGCTGGTGCTTATCTCCAGTGATGTGACATGTTGTTTTATTTCTATACACAGACATCAGATAAAATACATGCTCCTGCTACGTAAGTTTAGTCAGTTAAAGTAGTACTAAATAACTTTTCCGTAGGCGTGTCTTAAAGAGGCCATTTCATACAAATTTCAGGACTTTGTGGTTATTTCTTAAGTATTAACCAGTAATATGAAACATTTTATATCTAAAAAACATTAGGAAACACTGATTAACAGACCTTTCAATCTGTCTGCATTAAAATTTGTGTGTTTCCGGCTTGTTCCGTCAGGCCTCAAGCAGCAGCTCGTTCATATTCATTATTCGGATTTGCTGGACTCAGATTGGCTAACAAACTAGCCCATGAGAGCAAGGAATATTGTTTCCTTCCCCGCTGCACATGATAACATCAGACGTACTCTCTTCCTGTTTGCTACGTCTTATGCTGCAGCTTTTAGCTAGCAGCATGCTAGGTGTGGTTTCAACTGCGGGAGCTGCCGAATATTAACGAACAAAGGAGTTGTGACAAAACAATTACGGGCTCTTCGAACTCGGGTTTTATAGCCACCTGCGTAGTTTGAGAGATAAAAACTGAAAGAGAAGTTGTTGACCTGTTTTCACACCCACTATGAAGGTAAGAACACCTGTGGAGCTAAAATATTCAACAGAAACCTCAGAAAAACCATTTTTAATGGAAGAGCCTCTTTAAACAGCCATTGCTGGAACCAAGTTTCAAAACCGTAGCTTAAACTTTTAAGTTATTTTGTACTGCTTTAAAGAGGCCCTTCCACAGTCTCACCAGAGCAGGCTCTTGGCATAGGTGGGCTAGGGCACCAACTGTTGGAGGGATTTCCACCGCCAGCAAAAGATAAAGATAATGATTTTGTAAATTTGTCTAATGATAAAGAAATGAAAAGTCATAGAAGAATACTTATTTCATGCAATTAAATGTAATTCAGTTTCTATCTTTTGTTTAAATTTTTTTTTTTCAATTTTCCTTTTGATGTGATATCTGTCACTGTTAAAATAAACCTAACATTAAAATGATACTGTTCTGAGACTTTTCATTTCTTTGTAATGGGGAGCCACAATCGCGCCCTTCTACTTCCGGTCCATGGGTCCCCTGAATGAATGGAAGTCAATGGAGCGATAAAAGTTATTTTGTATTTTGTGTGAAGACATGTAGTAGACTACAACCGCAAAATTGACTTCACCATACCGCTCAGAAGGAGAAGAAGAATCAGAACAGGAACAATGGCGGTGAGTTTAGCAAGCTTCACCTCCTTCTATCAGGACGAAGGAAGGAGCATTAAACGACTAGTTTTGTGGTGACATCCAGGTACAAAACACACCGGCATTGTCGCGTAAAAACGAGGGAAAAGGCAGCGGTGAGACTCGGGAGATTCTGCCGTGACGTCAAATGTGCGACTTTCCAGTTCTAGTCATTTTAATTACGACATTTCAAAAATAAATAAATCCGAATCCAGTTGACAGACCCGGTCAAAACGTACATCATTATTTATGATTTCAATTGCGGTACAGCATGTGTGTGATTCAGGGCGTAAGACAAAGCGGACCAGAAAATAACTTTTATCGCTCTATTGACTTCTAATCATTATTTTTTCGTTCAGGGGACCCATGGGCCGACCGGAAGGGGAGGAGACTGTGGCTCCCCATTGGAAAAACTTACAAAATTAGCGAGGGGTCAAATAATTATTTCCCCCACATACAAATCGCAAAGTGCTTTACAAAAACAAATCTAAAAGAAAAATAATGAAAGAATAAAGATCTATTTAGGAATTGAAGTATGGTGTGTTTTTTTTTGTTGCCCCTGCTCCTTTTTGCATCCATCCAGGCTTCCTGTCAGCATCTCCTTACAGCTTGCCTTATGACCCTAGCACAAGCATCCACCACCTCCCTCCGAGGGACAGTGTCAGGGGTTCAGTGGGGGCGACCACTGTCAGGTGGTGTTTGAAAAACATGCAGCTTTTTCTTTTCAGTGAAAAGACATCAATGGTCAGGCAATGCCCATCACCTGACAGGGCTAAAAGAATATATGCAGCATTCCACATGTACAAGCCTGTTTTTGACTTAAAACTAATCGCCAGAAGCATTTCTTTCTTTTAATAGAGTGTCTATGATAAAACTCTTGTGTGTGTGTGTGTGTATGTGGGGGGGGGATTTACATGCATGTAATATAATGTAAATCCTTTTACAATGTTGTTTCTTGAGGTAAATGACACCTAAACATACTCAAACTATGTGATCATTGGGGAATCCTACCTTTGATGTCCCTGAGAGGGAAATATGGACTTTTGTTATAGAATTCTTTTTGCAAAAATTTGTAAGTAATTTATTAATAGACACTTGACAGTGTACATGACTTCCTCTGCTTTGTCTGCCCTCGCCATCCAAGACTGGAGAAAAGGAGATGATGGAAAACGCTAGAAAAAACATTGAGGGGGTTGGGAGGAGTGTCTGGCTACCACATTGAACTCATTGACCACAACAGGACTAGGCTGGTGTGCACAAACACACGCACGCATGCACACACACACACAAACATAGGCCTAAATCAATAACTCAATATAAAAGAGGTGGGATGAAGGAAAGACTGGAGAATAAGTTGCCGGAAACTGAGAAGATTTTATAAAAATTTAAGCCAATAATTAAATAAATGAGCTAGTGAGATTAAGTTGTGCTTATAGGGCCGAAGCAAATAAAAAAGATGTACATTTTAAAGATATTAAAAGGACAATAACTAAAAAAAACTTAACTAAAAAAAGTTCCTAAATATTAGCATCAAGTTTATGTAGACTCTTCTGGACAGGTCAATCCAAAAAGTTCTCCCAAAAAAAAAACACAAGTGGAGATTTTCACCTATTATGTATGTCTCGCTCAGTTCCCGTTCATGGTTTGGTTCCAGACTTAGAAGTTGTTGTGACCAAAGTATTAATAGGCTTGTTAAAGTCACAAGGGTTACTGACACACCCGTCTGTCTTGAAAGTTGTTAAGTCATTGTTACCTGTGACTTGTTTAAGTGAGATGTTGCTGTTTCAATGGGCGTCACACCCATGAGGGATGTGGGGGTTTTAACACCCACACTTTTCCCAGGGAGAGGGTTCAACACCCACACCTTTTCTGCAGTTTACACGGGGTGTTTAGAGGGTTGTAGAATGAAAATACAGCATTTCCTTTAAAAATTATATTTGAAGTAAAATATTATAAAATATTAATTTTGATGGGCACAACGTTGACATCTTGTTTACATCTACCAGCCAATAACTGGCAGAGCAGCGGGCACCATTTTGGGTTGCCTAATACCATAAATACTGCAGCACAGTGAGGCTGGTACTGTTAAGTCTGCAGGTCGAGCAGCTGGAAGCACCGGGGACATGTGGTGATTATATACAGTGGGGCAAAAAAGTATTTAGTCAGCCACCAATTGTGTAAGTTCTCCCACTTAAAAAGATCAGAGAGGCCTGTAATTTTCATCATAGGTATACCTCAACTATGAGAGACAAAATGAGGAAAAAAAATCCAGAAAATCACATTGTCTGATTTTTAAAGAATTTATTTGCAAATTATGGTGGAAAATAAGTATTTGGTCAATAACAAAAGTTAATCTCAATACTTTGTTATATAGGCTTTGTTGGCAATGACAGAGGTCAAACGTTTTCTGTAAGTCTTCACAAGGTTTTCACACACTGTTGCTGGTATTTTGGCCCATTCCTCCATGCAGATCTCCTCTAGAGCAGTGATGTTTTGGGGCTGACGCTGGGCAACACGGACTTTCAACTCCCTCCAGAGATTTTCTATGGGGTTGAGATCTGGAGACTGGCTAGGCCACTCCAGGACCTTGAAATGCTTCTTACGAAGCCACTCCTTCGTTGCCCGGGCGGTGTGTTTGGGATCATTGTCATGCTGAAAGACCCAGCCACGTCTCATTTTCAATGCCCTTGCTGATGGAAGGAGGTTTTCACTCAAAATCTTACGATACATGGCCCCATTCATTCTTTCCTTTACACGGATCAGTCGTCCTGGTCCCCTTGCAGAAAAACAGCCCCAAAGCATGATGTTTCCACCCCCATGCTTTACAGTAGGTATGGTGTTCTTTGGATCCAACTCAGCATTCTTTCCCCTCCAAACACGACAAGTTGAGTTTCTACCAAAAAGTTCTATTTTGGTTTCATCTGACCATATGATGTTCTCCCAATCCTCTTCTGGATCATCCAAATGCTCTCTAGCAAACCGCAGACGGGCCTGGACGTGTCCTGGCTTCAGCAGGGGGACACGTCTGGCACTGCAGGATTTGAGTCCCTGGCGGCGTAGTGTGTTACTGATGGTAGCCTTTGTTACTTTGGTCCCAGCTCTCTGCAGGTCATTCACTTGGTCCCTCCGTGTGGTTCTGGGATTTTTGCTCACCGTTCTTGTGATCATTTTGACCCCACGGGGTGAGATCTTGCGTGGAGCCCCAGATCGAGGGAGATTATCAGTGGTCTTGTATGTCTTCCATTTTCTAATAATTGCTCCCACAGTTGATTTCTTCACACCAAGCTGCTTACCTATTGCAGATTCAGTCTTCCCAGCCTGGTGAAGGTCTACAATTTTGTTTCTGGTGTCCTTTGACAGCTCTTTGGTCTTGGCCATAGTGGAGTTTGGAGCGTGACTGTTTGAGGTTGTGGACAGGTGTCTTTTATACTGATAACGAGTTCACACAGGTGCCATTAATACAGGTAACGAGTGGAGGACCGAGGAGCCTCTTAAAGAAGTTACAGGTCTGTGAAAGCCAGAAATCTTACTTGTTTGTAGGTGACCAAATACTTATTTTCCACCATAATTTGCAAATAAATTCTTTAAAAATCAGACAATGTGATTTTCTGGATTTTTTTTCCTCATTTTGTCTCTCATAGTTGAGGTATACCTATGATGAAAATTACAGGCCTCTCTGATCTTTTTAAGTGGGAGAACTTACACAATTGGTGGCTGACTAAATACTTTTTTGCCCCACTGTACCTTATTTGTTTCCCATAGGGGATTTCCCATGTGACGAGCAAGTTCTGTGTGGAAACGTTTTTCATTAGTTGCTAGCTAACACGTAGCTATATGTTGGTGAAGTGGAGGAGATTCGACTAGAAGACACACCATGGAGGATTTTATTGCTTTTTTTAATTTTATTGGATAAGTGGGGCGTGCAGGATGATGTGTGGGAAGGACAGAAGATTTTAGGAGGGACTGTAGGAAGTTTTGGTGTGCTCTAGAAGAGCTGCGGGACAGCTATGAACTCTTTGCCATGGACTGAATCGATGACTGAGCTTCAAACAGGTAGGAGCAGCTTTTATCAGAGTCAGTGTGATCAGCGGGGCTGGAGAGCATGATTAGTGAGCTGAACTCATGATATTTTATTGTCCTGCTTGGATCGGGGATCAGAGTGGGTTTGGTGAGGAATATTGGTCGACCTGAGCATCGGAGCGCGCGGGGGGGGGTTAACGAGCCTGGCACACAGATGGCTGAAGGTTTTGTGCTGTTATTGTCTTCAAGTTCCATATACCACCTTTAAATAAGTGTTTATACTTTAAGGTTTTTAAATAAACTTGATATTAGTTATGTCTTATTTTCTGTTTTCTGAGTGTGTTTATAAACGTTTCTAGTATTACTCATTTAAAAAGGAAGCTTTTTATATCTTATATGTTGTACCTTCTGTCATTGTATTCATTGTTTTTCTTGCTGACAAGAAAACCACATCCATCCCTCACACTTTTGAAAAGCTTGCTATGCCATTGGCTGTTTCACACTCTCAGAAATACGAGACAAGAACATTTTTGTACCTATAAGTAAATTGTTTTAAGATGTTCCCTTAAAAGTACAATATTGGTCTTTAAAAGGTTAGAAATGCCCCGTAGAGTGTACAAATTGATATAAAGTACAAATTTGTACCATCTCAACTGCACCTGCAACCCTGCCCAAGGCTGGTTAATCTCCATTTTATTAAGTTTCATCCATCATTTTCAATATTATGGTTTACATGTTGGTTTTAGACTTCAAAATGTGGCATAATTTTACTGTTTTAGTGGAACAACTTCATAAGGTACAAAAATGGACCTGGACTACAGGGTACACCCCCAATGACAAGAAGGGTACAAATTCTTGTCGCTTGGGGTGTCCAGTTAGTGTCTCCACAGGTCTGATGAGTTTGTGTTCTTTATCCTTCTCTTCTGTCCTAGTGGGGACTTCTTCATCCCAATAATGTAGAGTTTTGATGATTGAAAGTTCATTTTTCAGTGTGTGGTGGGAAGAAAAAAGGAAATACTGGTCTCTGTATGTAGGTTTTCTGTAAACCTCTATTTTGAGGCCTCCGTCTTCCTCCATTTGCACCAAACAGTCTAGGAAAAGCAGCTTGTTATCCTCAACATCCTCTTTGAAAGTTGATGTTAATTGAGTAATCTACATCTTGGATTTGGTTTTTGACCCAGGTACAAGTGGTTTGGTGTTGTTCCCTTGCAGGGATTCAAATTTATTTTCTATTGTTCCATTCAGAGATTGGACACGATAGGTGATACTGGGAATCCTATAGCACAGCCATGCTTCTGTCTGTAATAGTTGTCATTGTACTTGAAAATGTGCTTGAGAGACAGGAGTTCAGCAGGATGAAAATCTAGTCTGGAGTGAAATAAATCCTGTCACTTGGAGCTTTATCTTCCAGGAGTCATTCTCTGACAGTTTCTTCTGCCTGTAGGTATACAAGTAAAAGTTCAGTAACCTCAAAGAAGACAACGGTTTCTCCTGCCACCAGCTACATGAATCATACTTAATTTGCAAAGTCTGTGGAGTTTTGTTTATAATGTGAGGTATTGCCAATCAGAGGACCTAACACGGTGGCAAGGTGTTTGGTAATGTTGTATATTACAGAGTTAACACTTCTGCTTCATATGTGGTGTCGACGTGAAGTCATTACTTTGGAGCTGGTGAATGTAGCTGTGACTTTCATTCTGAGCTCTGCTGCCACTGTTTCTGTCCATTTGTTGTTCTTAAAGAGGCCCTTCCATTAAAAACAGTTTTTCTGAGGTTTCTGTTGAATATTTTAGCTCCACAGGTGTTCTTACCTTCATAGTGGGTGAAAACAGGTCAATAACTTCTCTTTCAGTTTTAATCTCTCAAACTACGCAGGTGGTGATAAAACCCGAGTTCTCCCGAGTCCGAACGGCCTGTATCTGTTTCACCACAACTCTGTTGTTTGTTAGTATTCAGCAGCTCCAGCAGTTGAAACCACGCCTAGCAGGCTGCTGGCTAAAAGATGTTAGCATAAGACGTATCAAACAGGAAGACACGACATCTGACGTTGCCATGCGCAGCGGGGCAGGAAACAGTGTACCTGTTCTCATAGGCTAGTTTGTTAGCCAATCAGAGTCCAGCAAATTTGAATAATGAATATGAACGAGCTGCTGCTCGAGGCCTGACGGAACGAGCCGGAACCACCCGAATTTTAATGCATACAGATTGAAAGGTCTGTTAATCAGTGTTTCCTGATGTTTTTTAGATATAAAATGTTTCATATTACTGGTTAATACTTAAGAAATAACCACAAAGTCCTGAAATGTGTATGATGTCCAACTCAGTGGCAGTGATGAACTCCACCACTGGTGCATAATGTGGAGAGATAGCAATTTTTTTGAACAAAACGTCTTTCTCTAGCTGAGTAAATTGCCTGTGTAAAAGACAAGTTTTTCACCCACAACTTCTGGGTCTGTTGGTTTTTGGAGTTCTCTTGATTTTTTCTGAAATCTGGTCTAGACCATGTGGCTTATGTGCTAATTTGATCTAATTTTCTCTGTACACATGACTACAGCACGTCTTATGTTAGACAAAGTCAAACATACTTTATTAATTATCAGAGGGAAACTAAATGTTGTTGTGCCTCAGTGTTTCTTCAGATAGTAGTTCTAGAATGTTCTAGCTGTAGACAGGAAGGATCTCCTGTAGAAGGTTCTAGCTGTGGACAGGAAGAATCTCCTGTAGAGGGTTCTAGCTGTGGACAGGAAGAATCTCCTGTAGAGGGTTCTAGCTGTGGACAGGAAGGATCTCCTGTAGAGGGTTCTAGCTGTGGACAGAAAGGATCTCCTGTAGAGGGTTCTAGCTGTGTGCAGGAAGGATCTCCTGTTGAGGGTTCTAGCTGTGTGCAGGAAGGATCTCCTGTTGAGGGTTCTAGCTGTGTGCAGGAAGGATCTCCTGTTGAGGGTTCTAGCTGTGTATGGGAAGGATCTCCTGTAGAGGGTTCTAGCTGTGTGCAGGAAGGTCCTCCTGTAGAGGGTTCTAGCTGTGGACAGGAAGGATCTCCTGTAGAGGGTTCTAGCTGTGGACAGGAAGGATCTCCTGTAGAGGGTTCTAGCTGTGGACAGGAAGGACCTCCTGTAGAGGGTTCTAGCTGTGTGCAGGAAGGATCTCCTGTAGAGGGTTCTAGCTGTGTGCAGGAAGGATCTCCTGTTGAGGGTTCTAGCTGTGTGCAGGAAGGATCTCCTGTAGAGGGTTCTAGCTGTGGACGGGAAGGATCTCCTGTAGAGGGTTCTAGCTGTGGACAGGAAGGATCTCCTGTAGAGGGTTCTAGCTGTGGACAGGAAGAATCTCCTGTAGAGGGTTCTAGCTGTGGACAGGAAGGATCTCCTGTAGAGGGTTCTAGCTGTGTGCAGGAAGGATCTCCTGTTGAGGGTTCTAGCTGTGTGCAGGAAGGATCTCCTGTTGAGGGTTCTAGCTGTGTGCAGGAAGGATCTCCTGTAGAGGGTTCTAGCTGTGGACGGGAAGGATCTCTTGTAGAGGGTTCTAGCTGTGGATGGGAAGGATCTCCTGTAGAGGGTTCTAGCTGTGGACAGGAAGGATCTCCTGTAGAGGGTTCTAGCTGTGTGTAGGAAGGATCTCCTGTAGAGGGTTCTAGCTGTGGATGGGAAGGATCTCCTGTAGAGGGTTCTAGCTGTGTGCAGGAAGGATCTCCTGTAGAGGGTTCTAGCTGTGTGCAGGAAGGATCTCCTGTAGAGGGTTCTAGCTGTGTGCAGGAAGGATCTCCTGTAGAAGGTTTTAGCTGTGTGCAGGAAGGATCTCCTGTAGAGGGTTCTAGCTGTGGACAGGAAGGATCTCCTGTAGAGGGTTCTAGCTGTGTGCAGGAAGGATCTCCTGTTGAGGGTTCTAGCTGTGTGCAGGAAGGATCTCCTGTTGAGGGTTCTAGCTGTGTGCAGGAAGGATCTCCTGTAGAGGGTTCTAGCTGTGGACAGGAAGGATCTCCTGTAGAGGGTTCTAGCTGTGGACAGGAAGGATCTCCTGTAGAGGGTTCTAGCTGTGTGCAGGAAGGATCTCCTGTTGAGGGTTCTAGCTGTGTGCAGGAAGGATCTCCTGTTGAGGGTTCTAGCTGTGTGCAGGAAGGATCTCCTGTAGAGGGTTCTAGCTGTGGACAGGAAGGATCTCCTGTAGAGGGTTCTAGCTGTGGACAGGAAGGATCTCCCTGTTGAGGGTTCTAGCTGTGTGCAGGAAGGATCTCCTGTTGAGGGTTCTAGCTGTGTGCAGGAAGGATCTCCTGTTGAGGGTTCTAGCTGTGTGCAGGAAGGATCTCCTGTAGAAGGTTCTAGCTGTGGACAGGAAGAATCTCCTGTAGAGGGTTCTAGCTGTGGACAGGAAGGATCTCCTGTAGAGGGTTCTAGCTGTGGACGGGAAGGATCTCCTGTAGAGGGTTCTAGCTGTGTGCAGGAAGGATCTCCTGTAGAGGGTTCTAGCTGTGGATGGGAAGGATCTCCTGTAGAGGGTTCTAGCTGTGTGCAGGAAGGACCTCCTGTAGAGGGTTCTAGCTGTGGACAGGAAGGATCTCCTGTAGAGGGTTCTAGCTGTGGACAGGAAGGATCTCCTGTTGAGGGTTCTAGCTGTGTGCAGGAAGGATCTCCTGTTGAGGGTTCTAGCTGTGTGCAGGAAGGATCTCCTGTAGAGGGTTCTAGCTGTGGACAGGAAGGATCTCCTGTAGAGGGTTCTAGCTGTGGACAGGAAGGATCTACTGGAGAGGGTTCTAGCTGTGGATGGGAAGGATCTCCTGTAGAGGGTTCTAGCTGTGTGCAGGAAGGATCTCCTGTAGAGGGTTCTAGCTGTGTGCAGGAAGGATCTCCTGTAGAGGGTTCTAGCTGTGGTCAGGAAGGATCTCCTGTTGAGGGTTCTAGCTGTGTGCAGGAAGGATCTCCTGTTGAGGGTTCTAGCTGTGTGCAGGAAGGATCTCCTGTTGAGGGTTCTAGCTGTGGACAGGAAGGATCTCCTGTAGAGGGTTCTAGCTGTGGACAGGAAGAATCTCCTGTAGAGGGTTCTAGCTGTGGATGGGAAGGATCTCCTGTAGAGGGTTCTAGCTGTGTGCAGGAAGGATCTCCTGTAGAGGGTTCTAGCTGTGTGCAGGAAGGATCTCCTGTAGAGGGTTCTAGCTGTGTGCAGGAAGGATCTCCTGTAGAGGGTTCTAGCTGTGGACGGGAAGGATCTCCTGTAGAGGGTTCTAGCTGTGGACAGGAAGGATCTCCTGTAGAGGGTTCTAGCTGTGTGCAGGAAGGATCTCCTGTTGAGGGTTCTAGCTGTGTGCAGGAAGGATCTCCTGTTGAGGGTTCTAGCTGTGGACAGGAAGGATCTCCTGTAGAGGGTTCTAACTGTGGACAGAAAGGATCTCCTGTAGAGGGTTCTAGCTGTGTGCAGGAAGGATCTCCTGTTGAGGGTTCTAGCTGTGTGCAGGAAGGATCTCCTGTTGAGGGTTCTAGCTGTGTGCAGGAAGGATCTCCTGTTGAGGGTTCTAGCTGTGGACAGGAAGGATCTCCTGTAGAGGGTTCTAGCTGTGGACAGGAAGGATCTCCTGTAGAGGGTTCTAGCTGTGTGCAGGAAGGATCTCCTGTTGAGGGTTCTAGCTGTGTGCAGGAAGGATCTCCTGTTGAGGGTTCTAGCTGTGTGCAGGAAGGATCTCCTGTAGAGGGTTCTAGCTGTGGACAGGAAGGATCTCCTGTAGAGGGTTCTAGCTGTGGACAGAAAGGATCTCCTGTAGAGGGTTCTAGCTGTGTGCAGGAAGGATCTCCTGTTGAGGGTTCTAGCTGTGTGCAGGAAGGATCTCCTGTTGAGGGTTCTAGCTGTGTGCAGGAAGGATCTCCTGTTGAGGGTTCTAGCTGTGGACGGGAAGGATCTCCTGTAGAGGGTTCTAGCTGTGGATGGGAAGGATCTCCTGTAGAGGGTTCTAGCTGTGTGCAGGAAGGATCTCCTGTAGAGGGTTCTAGCTGTGTGCAGGAAGGATCTCCTGTAGAGGGTTCTAGCTGTGGACAGGAAGGATCTCCTGTAGAGGGTTCTAGCTGTGGACAGGAAGGATCTCCTGTAGAGGGTTCTAGCTGTGGACAGGAAGGATCTCCTGTAGAGGGTTTTAGCTGTGTGCAGGAAGGATCTCCTGTTGGGGTTCTAGCTGTGTGCAGGAAGGATCTCCTGTAGAGGGTTCTAGCTGTGGACAGGAAGGATCTCCTGTAGAGGGTTCTAGCTGTGGACAGGAAGGATCTCCTGTAGAGGGTTCTAGCTGTGGACAGGAAGGACCTCCTGTAGAAGGTTTTAGCTGTGGACAGGAAGGATCTCCTGTAGAGGGTTCTAGCTGTGGACAGGAAGGATCTCCTGTAGGGGGTTCTAGCTGTGGACAGGAAGGACCTCCTGTAGAGGGTTCTAGGTGTGGACAGGAAGGATCTCCTGTAGGTTTGTGTTGGATTTGAAGAATCTTCTGACTGAAGACACTCTGTTGTTCTGAAGAGGATGATGAGGGTTCTCCATCATGTTCTTCATCCTCCTTTGGACAATCAACTCAATAGACTCCAGATCAGAACCAGAACAGAACCAGCCTACTTCATCAGTCTGTTCAGCACATTTATGTCACCTGCTGTGATGCTCCACCCCCAACAGGTGACTGCAGGTGTTCACATTCGTCAGAATAACTAATGGAAGGTTTAAACTTCCTGTTTCTCTCTCTTCTCTTTACATCATCTTCTCTTTAGGTCATCAGGGATTTGGGGGTCTCAATTTGACTATTATTTGAGCCATAGAAAACATCCATTAGTTGCTCTTTCTTGTAAACAAGTCTCTCGTTCCTATGGTAACACATCATAACAGGTAGCAAAAGGGTAACAAATTACACAAAAATCCTTCAACCTGCACAGAATCCAAACCTGAATAAAAAAATATTCAAAAAGAGTAACGTTTACAGAAAGAAAACAAGCAAGAAATTCTGAAAAAGGTAAAAACTGTTAGTAAAATCACAGAGTTCCTCCAACATGCTGCACTATGTGTAGCTCTGATTGGACGTGTCTTACACTGAACACCATACTTTGTGTAGTGATAAACTTGTGGTCTCATGAATTACACAAGATATTGATTCAATTGTTTATTATTATTACTAATTAGAATATTAATTTTGTTAAATAAAAAACACATTCACAACAACACAAAGTTGATGAAATTACAGAAGAAAAAAGTTATTTTAATATTATTGGAAGTTTTTTTTTCCTTTTAAATAACCCAAGAAATGACTTGATGCAATTCAAACAAGAATTTTGCTGCATATGCAAACAGCTCGCTGAGAAAGTGATAACAAATTGAGGCATGGGATCGGATGTGCAGCTGCATCAAAAGAGTAAGCTGTCTGTGCCGAGGAATGAAAAATGTGTGTGTGGTGGTGGGTGTGGTGGGGGTGCAACTCTATAATGTCAGTCAGTCTTAAAGTGTTTGAAGGCAGCAGAAGCAGCAGCACCGAGGGAGGGAGGGAGGAGGAAACTGCGAAAGGAGGCCAGAGCAGGAGGAGTGGAGGAGGGGTGTCTAGTAGACAGAGCGAGGGAAGAGTGGAGAGAGAAAGAGAGGGGGGAGGAGAGAAAAGCTGAGTGCACACAATATTCATTCAAACTGACAGAGGCTGTGTGTGTTTGTGTGTGTGTCCTGGTCTACACTTCCTATTGCTCCTCAGTCTCTTTCCAGACAGGCTGCAGTTTAGAGCAGCAGGAAGAAGACACGGGAGAGGAGGAAAGTAAGAGAAGAGTGTGTTAACCGACAGACAAAGAGGATGAAGAGGGAACAGAGGATGGAAGAAACAGAGTGGCGGTTCAGTGGGAGGGGTAGATACACAAGAATGCAGAGAAAAGGGGGGATGAAGACACAGCTGCTCTGGCATAGAAGGATGACAAAGGTAAGTCAGTTTACACCTTAAAATCCTGAACTGTTGCAAGCTCGTAGAAGTGCATGGGGCTGGGTTTGGATTCTGAAGCAGCCTTGCTATCCACACTCATTTGAACTCTGAGGGAGAGGCTGCTCGAAGGCAGACACCAATGTGATGTGACAGTGTGTCAGCGTATGTTTGCCCACACTGATGGGTGAGCATGATGCAACGCCGAGTAGGAACGCCCAGAGGCCGAGAAGGAGTGCAGAGTTGAGGATGGAAGTAAAGGACAACAAGGCTCAGTGCTAAAATGGCAACCAGAACACTGACACAATGGACACTTTCATTCCTAATTTCTTATGGAATAAGCAGTAAATATGCACGTGTTCGTTAAGGAAGTGCCTCTTTTCTAAGAGTATATTGGTTTTTAAAGGGCCATGCATATTTGTTCATGCATGTGCAGACCTGCATGGTGATTGTGTCATATGTGCTGAATGTTTGCCTGCTACAATACAAGTGAATGACAATTAGATTAGAGTATTGATCCAGTCTGGGTTGGGTATCAAGATGCAGACGCAATAACACACCCAGCTGCAAAACCAAGGAGAAGAGTCACATTACCTCTGACGTTCCACACAGTCACACACCAAAATATGTGAGAGATCTCATTGATAAGCTCCAGTTTTGAAATAACAGCCTAAAAGATAGGAATTCTGTCTGTAGATGCACAGAACGCACACGTTGTGAACAGCTTTCGTGGGCCTCGAGTGCAGCTCGCGTCTTGTTCAAGCTTCTCTTTGTAAGAATCCGTGTTTGACAAAAACCCCAAAATAAACACGGCTCTGCACACACACATGGATGAACCCAAATGAGGTCAGACTCTCACTCACACGCACACAAACCCAGCAGCAGCGGCAGTGCCTCCCTTGAACTCATTCACCCACAGGGTCACGGGTTCAAGTCCCAGGTGGGGGAGGGGCAGTAAGTAAGAGAGTGATAAAAGGAGGAAGAGAACGAGGGAGGGGTGGATCACCACTTACTCACTCAGCCACTTGCCCCCTCCCTGCTCTAGCTCCCTTTACCCTCCCCCCATGTCGTTCTTTACCAGTATCCGTCCTTTCTCTGACACATGTGTGCAGAAACATGGATGTGCACGTAGAGAGCGCACTGCGTTGGATGTGACCTCCACATGTCACTGTGTGTGGCAGGTTTTGGTCTGTGCTGCATCGGTGTGTGCGTGTGTTCAGGTCATCACTGTTAAATGTTTATTTTGGCTGCTGTTACCTGAGCCAACACTGTTGTCTGTGTAGCGGCTATTTGCATCACTCTGTCTACGTGTCTGAGTGCGTTTCTGCCTCAGTGATGCTGATTGGTTTTGAGGTTGTGCCTTACAGGTGAACGTGTGACTTGTCATCGCCATGCCAGCAACATTGCGATACATAATACAGGCAGGCATCAACATACACACAGTTGCACACGAGTGTAGGGCGAAGCTGCTGTCAGATCTGATCTCAGCAGCAGCAGCGTGCAGGAATATTTTTAGATTTTCTGTTGTGCCCTTGAGCAAAACACACAGCCACCTGTGTTCAACACTGCTGCAGTTCAGATATTTACTCGTTTTGATTTGCTCAAAATGATCCAAACCTTATTATAGAAGATTATGTTGGTATGCTCTTTGTATGCATCTTAACCCCCCCCCCACACACACACACACACACACTGATGGATCAAAGTGATAGGAACTTCCGAACAACAAACAAAAAGTTCTTTTACATGAAGTTGAGCAAATACACATTTATATTTCCTGCTGCATGAGCTTGAAAACACACACACACACACACACACACACACACACACACACACACACACACACACCCTCTCACACAGCCTCTCTTTCATAGGAAACAAGAGCGGCTGATCTTTGACCTTTACTATTCAGCCTGTCTGGAAAATACCAAGCCTGGAATCGATCAACACTCCCCTCACCCAGACACTCAGCACAGCCCCGCCTCCCACTAACAACCCCCCCCCCATTCACCGTCCATCTACCCACCCTTCATCTTCTCCCCACTCACCTTGGAATCCCCCACCTCCGTCTTTTCCACCAACTGCCCAGCTCCTCCATCACCGGACCATCAGCCTTACACCGCTCAGGCTACACTGCAGCTTTTAGGGTTGACTGTATCTACCACACACACACACACACACACACACACACACACACACACACACACACACACACACACTAGACAAACATTCCTCATATTTAGACTGAAAATCGAGTTAAAACAATTCTTTATTTATTCTTTTTGCTCCTAGTATCTCTGATTTATAGTTAAAGTTTAAATACCTACTTTAAACAGCTGGAAACTTGTTTTATTATTGCGTGGGAGTAAAATTATGTCACTGGTTTATTTACATGAGATCAAGTCTGATTATAACCTAAACTTCTTATGGAGTTATTCTACAACAACCACTGAAAGGGTTGTTACTGACACCAAGGAGGGTCTGTCTGTCTGTCTGTCTGTCTGTCTGTCTGTCTGTCTGTTAGCGGGATAACTCAAAAAGTCCTCGATGGATTTTGCTGAAATTTTCCGGAAAAAGTCTGAAATGTCCCAAAGAAGAAGAAGTGATTCGATTTTGGAAGTGATCTGGATCACCTTCTGGATCCAGGATCCATTTACTCTGAAATACAAATAAAAATTCATGAGCAAAAATAACAA
Source organism: Pachypanchax playfairii (assembly GCA_006937955.1). Taxonomy (NCBI): domain Eukaryota; kingdom Metazoa; phylum Chordata; class Actinopteri; order Cyprinodontiformes; family Aplocheilidae; genus Pachypanchax; species Pachypanchax playfairii. Next base: position 59,726 of record SSNP01000018.1, on the reverse strand, counting down.
AGTAAGTTTAATTGAGAGTAAAGGTGAGAATGAGGGAGTCAGAACATCTGAAGGAGCCTGACAGGTGGCAGCAAATTAGAAGTGGGACAATCCCGATCAGCTCAGGACCCCCAGATATATGAATGGATGTTGGTAAAGATGAAGAATAAAAACACACGACAGCGTGAAGATAGAGAGTGTCAAACTGTGGAAATATCCTTCAATGAGCTGAATGAAAGTGATGATGAGGATGAAGAGGTTAAATTGGAGGAGAGGATGAGGGGAAGGGATGAAGAGTGGACATGGAGCGATAGGGTGGGGTCGATTTAGCTGTGCTGACATGCTGAGTCGGTCATAGGAAGCTGTGTTATCAGAGGTCTTGCTGAGTCCTGTCTCATCTCCCAAACACATATCAACATATCAACTTCATTAATACCCAGAAAAAAAAACAATTACAGGATTTCTTCTCGCTTCAGTCATATTCTTATTTTTACAGCTGATTTGTTTCTATTTCCAAAGTGAATCTGATTTATTTATTAAAACTAGATGGACTTTTTAGATCCTGAGAGACCAGAAAAAGGTTAAAAATTTGAAAAAAGGAGAAAAAAACCCCCAAATGTTTTGAATTCTTTTCTTATTTATAATACCAAAAATGAACAGACGTCATTTATACTTTCGCAAAATATCTTATATTTTAGTCTAATAACTGACCATTCAGCAATTAGCAAGCTGTAACAGCACAAATCTACATTCTAAATAACAGAGGGCAGGAAAGATAGATAGATAGATAGATAGATAGATAGATAGATAGATAGATAGATAGATAGATAGATAGATAGATAGATAGATAGATAGATAGATAGATAGTTTACTTTTTGAAATATAACACTAATATCCAGTCTGACATATTTCATAAAATCAACTGTTGCTAAAATAAATCCAACTTTAAATGAAACATATTTTATGTGACGTTCTGCTTTAAAGATATTACTACATGTGTATTATAGAAGAGTTCTGGTTTCCTAAACATGAGCTCATCCATCTGTCTTCTGCCATCAAAATTATAAAGTTAAAATATAAATAATGTTTTGATTTTGAGAAATTACTTTCAAGTAGCAGCTGTCCAGTATTACATTTTTGTTTTTCTTTATCTGTTGCCCTAATTTTATTTTTAATTCTAGGTGAACTAATTTGATTGATTTTAGCATTGAATTTCTTCTTCTTTTTGAGTTGTCTCAGTCAGGTCATGGTGGTTTTAAGATGGAATTTAGGACGCAAGATATGAACATCGGTGGATTCATTTGTTTGTCGCGTAACGTGTTATACTGGTGGCATGTTCTAATTCTCCGAGGTTAATGTGTGAAAACGTTGTGTGGAATGTTGTTCTGTTGCTATTAGTTTAAAAAAGGAATGTTACAAATGCCCTGGAAGATTTTTAGACCCTAAGAGACCAGAAATAGGTTCAACATTTGAAAAAAACTGCTTTGAATTGTTTTCTTATTTATAATACCAGAAATGAACAGACATCATTTATTCTTTGGCAAAATGTTTTATATTTTACTCTAATAATTGACCATTCAGCAATCAGCAAAATGTTGTAACCTGGACTGCAGTGTACTTTTATATTTTTTACTCAGCACCTTACTGATATTTGTATGTGTTTACTCTTATTTTTCAGCTCCATCCATTTGAGTCCTGTGCAGGAAGGAAGTCATGAGAAGTCTGCTGCATGTAAGAACAGCTGATTTGGAATCAGTGACATAGTAGTGGATGAGAAATAAAACAAGAGGAAGCATGAAACAACATCATGACTGTGTTTACTGTGAGCTGTTATATTCACTAGCAGTAAATAGATGCAGATTTTCCAGCATCTCAGTCTGTGGACTTAATTACATTTATTTTTCTGATTAGTTGTTGTAAAAAAACAAAAAAAAAAAACAGGTCATTTTGTAAAATTATAATTTAAGATCAATAGATTCTGAAAGTATTACAAAATGATTCACTTCTTTCTATTTGACATACGCTACATACATGTAATTATCATTATTACTTAACGACTTTCATAGAAACCAAATAGATAAAAGAGGAAATAAAATAAACAAAACATAAAACTTCTCCGTAACAAAGAAAAGAAAATCAGCTTCACGTTTTATCTTTTACCCAACTGAAAGCTGGGCATTAAATCCAAACAGAGAATATGGTTTAGTTGGTCATATTAAAAAACCCAGACTATAATTCCAGGGGCGTGTCCAGAGGGGTCGCCCAGGGGGGGCTTGGGCCACCCTTCCAATCTTTTACATTAATTAAAGAATTTTTAAAATAAAAGTGTGTCATTGGCATTGTGCTTTGACTGATTTTTATTTCATTTTGGTTTATGGGAGCCACTTAAATTACGATAAACAGTTTATGATTCTTTAAAAACTACATTTTTTAAGGTTATGGGCCTAGATTTTCTAGATTTTCTTGTACAATTCCATTTCTGAATTAAGCATTCATCTATTTCCTGTTCTTGTTTCTTCCTGTTTAGGGCCCAGTGAGAACTGGAGAGGATCCCAGAGGTGTGAGAATCCATCTTGAGTGGATTTTCTGTCCAACACGACTTTCCTTAAACTTCGTCAAATAGTTTTGGTGCTTTAGTTTTAATCAAAGTTTGACCAAATTGTGAGTCAAAACTCGGCGGCAGATGATTTTTCCCAACAACTCCTTCATTTTCTTTTATGTTTCTGAATCGATCATATTTATTTCATGACTATCAAATGGAACATGAAACTGAATCCAGATCATAGTGCTAAATTTGACACAAACAACTTTATGAAACACTGTTGAGATGTTCAATCTGTGTATTTTCTGCACATGTGTTTAAATGTTCTTACAGATAAACGTATTTTCTGTTCCAGAAAAAAAAGAGTCAGATGATGTAATCAGTTTTGCTGTCCATGACATTATTATGCTTCGGTGCACCTGTCATTGCTTGTCTCTTCTATAGGTTCCTCCTCCTCTGGTCTTTTCATGGCTGTCTGATCCTCGCAGAGTTGGACAGTGACTGTTCACTTGCTGTCTGTCTTAGTTTTTCAAGTCTTGGGAAACATTCAACGCTGTCGGTGAGTTTGTTACTCAACAAAAACCATCGAGAGTTGAGTGTACCTCAATATTTGAGCTCACATCAGGTCAGCCATCAGTGTTCTATTCACACACATCAAGGGGTCAATTCAGAGACTCCAGTTAACCTAACATGCATGTTTTTGGACTGTGAGAGGTAGGGATGCACCCATATGATACAGGTATCGGGTATTGGGACCGATACTATTCTAATATACTGGCATTGGTTAGTACTGATACCATGAATCGATACTTAAAATGTGGAAACTCTGCAATGATTTCATAGAAAATGTTTAAATTTTGGGTTTGTTGTAATTTTTATTAAAGGTGGTATATGGAACTTGAACAGCGTAACACAGCACAAAGCCTTCAGCCATCTGGGTGCAGGGCTCGTTAACCCTCCCGCGCGCGCTCTCCGATGCTGAGGTCGACCAATATTTCTCACCGAATCCACTCTGATTCTCGATCCAAGCAGGACAATAAAATATCATGAGTTCAGCTCACTAATCATGCTCTCCAGCCCCGCTGATCACACACTGATTCTGATAAAAGCAGCTCCTACCTGTTTGAAGCTCAATCATTGATTCAGTCCGTGGCAAAGAGTTCACAGTTGCCCCGCGGCTCTTCTCGAGCAAACCAAAACTTCCTGCAGTCCCTCTTAAGATCCTCTGTCCTCCTCACACACCGTCCTGCATGCCTCACTTAGCCAATAAAATAAAAAAAAGCAATAAAATCCTCCGTGGTGTGTCTTCCAGTGAATAAGTGGCCCGAAGCTCCTCCACTTCAGTAACATGCTGCAGCTACGTGTTAGCTAGCTGATAATAAAAACGTTTCCACACAGAACTTGCTCGTCACATGGGAAACTCCCTATGGCAAGCAAATAAATGTAATCAGCACATGTCCCCGATGCTTCCAGCTGCTTGATCTGCAGACTCCACAGTACCAGCCTCACTGGGCTGGATTATTTACGGTATTAGGCAACCCAAAATGGTGCCCGCTGCTCTGCCAGCTGTTGGCTGGTAGATGTAAACAAAATGCCAACGTCGTGCCTGTCAAAATTAATATTTTAGATTATTTTACTTCAAATATAATTTTTAAAGGGAATGCTGTATTTTCATTCTACAACCCTCTAAACACCCAGTGGAAACATTATTTTGTTAAAAATATAGCTTTTAATGAAAATATTCCATATCCCACCTTTAATATTTTATTTTTTATTGAGTTCACCATCAATTGTTGTAACAAGCTGAGAAGAAAATAAAACTTTTCTTCTAATTCATTGAATTTTTTGTGTGGTAGAAGTATCGGCATTGGTACTCGGTATCGGCAAGTACTCAGATCCAAGTATAGGTATTGTATCGGTTTGAAAAAAGTGGTATTGATGTATCCCTAGTGAGAGGAAACCGGAGTGCCAAGAGGAAACCCAGTCACAGGGATAACATGCAGAAAAATCTCAAACCTTAAAAACTTCTTACCACAAGGCAGCAGAACATCATGTTGCCAATACAGAGGTTTCACCTTCACAAAGAAAATAACCACAGATGGTGTAATACAGCACAACAGTCTGACACTTTGTATTTTATTCTTCCATTCTGTGTCTATGTTCTTATGTTCATGACACTAAATTCTTTGCATCAAGTTTTATTGCAGTGACAGTTATTATAACTCAAGATGAGATAATGGGACTTACATGTTATAGGGTGTAATAAAAGGTTCACTAAACTATTGCTTTTGAGCTGAAAATTAAAAATGAGTGTTAAATCAGATTCAATACGTTTAAGGGGTTATTAGTTTTTAACATTTTGGTAATATTTATTTTGCAGTGCCTATAATAGATCATACTTTCCCTCCCTTACAAAATACCCTGTATGAATGTATCCACTGTCAGTGCAGGATTCTGGTTCACATTCATCGCTGTCGGTGGGTTGGTGATTGTTGACTCGCCGGTCGATGAATGTCAGCCGTGTCCATGCAGAGCCACATTTCCTCAAGCTTTTCAGGCTGTATGAACAATTTACATACGCTCATTAAAGGATCGATAGAACATTATACCTGCAAGGTCAAGATATAAATAAAGATTATGTTCAACTAAACTGAGCCTCATCTTTTAAAATGTTATTGGATTATTTTTGGTGTTGTTTGATGCAACAACTACCTCTACAGTTTTTTTTTTATCATTTTTTTAAAGGTTAATTTAATGTGTGTGTTTGCAAATGTGTGCAATTAAAATTACACTGCCTGGCGAAAAAAAAAAGTCGCCACCTGGATTTAACTAAACACATAGGTACGAGCCTCCTATTGGATAATTACTGCCTGGATGATTATCTTTCTGGTAACAAGTTATTTAACTCCAACTGGTGCAATGAGTTGCTTCTCATTTCTTAAACCACCATGTTGAAAGACACATGGAAAAGATGTTAGTCTGTTTGAGAAGGTCAAATCATTGGTATCAAGCAGAGAAAACATCTAAGGAGATTGTAGAAACTACTAAAAGGGTTAAGAACTGTCAAACGAATTTTTAACTCCTTGGCTGCAGCCGTCTTCTGAGCAGAAAAGCTGATCAGTGCCAACATCTTTGAGCATTTTTACCATTTTAGATGCGTTACAGAATTTTGTGCTTTATGACTATGTAAACACCAAAACTACCAAAAGAAAGAATACATTCTCTACTTTCATCAGGAAAAAACTGTTTGTTTGTAGCTTTTTCCATTCTTTCACAATCTGCTGTAAAACAAAGGTGATTTCACCAAAAACTCCTTTTTCTGACCAAAAAATTGCGATAATTGGCTTTTTTGTGAAAAGAGACACGTCAGGCAGAAAAGTGTCTTTGACACTAATAAATGGTGTTTGAGTGACACCCCCCGGTTGATCCAGACAGGAACAACTCATCTGAGGAATCTGGATCTGGTTCCCTAGAATCATGTGACTTTGGGACCGTCTGCTAAAATGGATGTCTCTGGCTGAGATAAAATTTGCAGTCATCGAGGCGACCCGGGTTGATGGTCGTCATTTTTCTTTTGCGATGGTGACACAGACTTTGTTGAACTGTGAGCTGCAGGAGTTTGTCCACTTTGCGCCTCATGTTATGCAGAGGGGCTTCCCAAAATCCTCTCCTCTGTGATGGATTGACGTCTGCATGATCACATGAAGTGTTGCCGCCACATACGGGTAAAATCAATTTGTACTTCCTTTAGAGGCGTGATATTTACTCACAAGGTGTGCACAGTCGTCAAGACGTCATCGGCATCGGGTGTTCAGATTCTGTGTGATGTCGCTGGCACTGAATGAGTTAAAGACTGGAAGGATAGTGGGGCCGATCGTCATCCAAGAAGAAATGTGGCCGGAAAAAAATACTGAATGATCGTGATCAATGATCCCTTTATCGTTTGGTGAAATCAAATGGAAGAAAAACAACAGTAGAACTCAGGGCTGTTTAATAGTGAGAGAAAGAACATTTCCACACACACAATCGAAGGGACTGAACAGCTGTGTAGCTGTAAGAAAACCACTTATCGGTGAGACTAACCTGATAAAAAGGCTACAGTTAGCTAGGGAGCATGAAGATTGGACTCTGGAGCAATGGAAGAAGGTCAGTGGTCTAATGAGGCCAGATTGACCCTGGGTGTTTCTCAGTGTCAAGGAACCTCACCTTGGTCCAACCCTGGTTGCCTAGGAGATACCTCATCAGGAACTGCCAAGGCGCGTTCCAAAGTTTATGTGCTACCGAGGCGTCTGTACTCGGTTTGTCTGCTGCTTAGCTAACTTACCAAGGATACATGGGACGTGCCTTAATGCCCTCCCTCAGGCAAAAATTTCCCAGAATACATTGCGGTATTTTCAAAAATGGTGTTACAGGAGCTGGCAGCAGGTACTTCTGAGGCAAATTTCCAGTTTAAATATAAGTTAACTAATTGTAGCTATTGGGCTCATATGTAGAATGTTTTTTTTAGATCCAAAGCAGTCATACGGTTGGTTAGTTGCTTAGTAGTTGCAGCTTCAGTGGCTAGATGGTACTAACTCACTTGCACATTTATTTTTATTTTATTTTTATTAACAATTCCAGTTCCATGGCTGAATGTTGCTACGCTATTATGCTACTACGATGGGTGGGACGTAAACAGAGCGAGTAAGCGGGCAGCCGCAGTCACACAAAAACACCCCGGCAGCTAACTGGATACAAACAGGTTGCCAGCCATCCTGTAAAAAACAGATTCATCTCGTATTCACAGTAAATATTAGACGTTCCATATTGAGGCATAAAGAAATGCAATTTATCCCTTTTTTCAGCTAGAATAAAAAAATAAGGTCAGTTTATCAGCTGATGCAACCGGAGCTGCTGGTCTGGCTATCTGGTGAAAAGGAAACATGAAGATGAAACCAGGAGATGTCTGTACTGAATCATCAGAGCTGAAAGGGGAAAGGAAAAACAGGTTTACCTTTTAGGTGACATGAATGAGTTGAAAGGAAGTTATAAACAGTTTCTGAGAGACAAACACCAGGATCCTTTTCTACCTGACAGCTGGTAACTGTGCAGGGGTGAGTCTAGCAAAGTTTTGCCAGGGGGGCAGGTAGGGCATTAAGGGGGGAGCAAAGAAATATTTTTCTTTATTATTCTCATTTAAAATATCTAGTTATATACTGTATATCTATATATCTATATATATCTATATATATATCTAGAGATGGCTACAGCAAGAGGATACACATCCATTTCACACAAATTTCAGGACTTTGTGGTTATTTGTGGTTGTTTCCTGGCTGTTTCCATCACGTATTGGCGGCAGCTCGTTCATATTCATTATTCGAATTTGCTGGACTCTGATTGGCTAACAAACTAGCCTATCAGAGCAAGGCATACTGTTTCCTGAACTGCTGCGCATGGTAACAGCAGACGTACTCTCTTCCTGTTTGCTACGTCTTATGCTACAGCTTTTAGCCAGCAGCATTGCTCGGCGTGGTTTCAACTGGGGGAGCTGATGAATACTAACGAACAAAGGAGTTGTGACGAAATAGATACAGGTCGTTTGGACTCGGGAGAACTCGGGTGTTATCGCCACCTGCTTAGTTTGAGAGATTAAAACTGAAAGAGAAGTTGTTGACCTGTTTTCACACCTTCCATGAAGGTAAGAACACCTGTGGAGCTAAAATATTCAACAGAAACCTCAGAAAATTTTAATGGAAGGGCCTCTTTCATAAATAATTATCTGAATCTTACAACTAAAGTGGTCATCTGATGTTAAATGTAAAGAAATCCATTATTGTATATAGTAAATACTAAATCTAATATACCCAAGTAAGCTATAGTACTTTTCCTTTGGGAAGGTAAATGTTGTGTGGCTGATCTGCCTGTGGGTGTGAGTGTGTGTGTGTGGGTGCTATTAACCTACTTTCCAACAGGTGGATCAGCTCTGGAGCGGCAGGTGTGGCTCATTCTCCTCATCACCTGAGACGGGATTTAAGGGGAGGATCAACACGAGACAGGCGCCAGATAGTTCTCTCTCATCACTTGGTAGAGGTTCTAGTTACTGACCGTATGCACATTTCAGAAAGACGAGCCCCATAACGCTTGGTCTTTCTTTTCCTTTTCCCTCAGGAGCTTCATCCGGATCCGACGCCTTTCCGAGGATCCGTACCTCCTGTCCTGGAGAGCAGCCGCTTCCACAGGCTCTCACGCTGGCTTGGTTTTCCCCGGACCTGCTCTCCGCCTGTCTCTTCCTCCCCGGAGCCTGCACCTGCTGGACACACGGACCCAGAGCTGATCTGTTCACCCTCCAGCACCTGCACATCTCACTCCGGACCACAGACCTCTTTCAGCTACCAACAACTCCTCCTCTCTACCACCACCATCTGCGCCATCCAAGTAAGCCTTCTCTCCTGTTCTCATGCTTGCTCCAACATCACAACCCCCAGATAACTAACCTGTGTTCTCACCATCTAGAATCTCACGGTTCCATTCCGGTGAGGCCCGGTTCCTGTACCGCCAGCAGCACAGGAGTTACGTGCCTGGCCGTGCCCTTTCTCATGTTTTCAATAAACATCTTAAAACTGTTTTGTTGTCTGGAGCTTGTGCTTGTAAGAGGGTTCGCACCAAACAGAGGCCATGACAGAACTATCTGGGCACCAGAACCCTACGGCACAGCTCCAGGCTGCACTCTCCCAACAGGGAATTCTCCTGGGCAAGCATGAGAACTTCCTACAGGAGATGGCGCAGCAGCAGACCCACCTTATAGATAACATGGACAGACTCACCCGGCGACTCGCGGAGCTAACCGCGCATCTGGCGGACACCGACACTCGGATGACGGATCTCTCCTCGTCAGAACCCCAGGCCGCGTCTCCTCCGGTCGCACCTCCCGAGCCAGTCCATCGAGGGGTCTCTCCTCCAAATCCACAGCCCTATGACGGAGATCTCCGTAAGTGCAAAGGATTTATACTTCAGTGTAACTTAATGTTTAACAGTGCTCCTAACTCTTTCGGCACAGACGCCAGCAGGATCTCGTTCATGGTAGCCGGGCTGCGCGACAGAGCCCTCAGGTGGGCGGAGGCCTACCTCGACTCCAACCCCATCGAACACACAGAATACGAGGAGTTTCTGGATGCTTTCAAGCAGACGTTCGACTCGGAGGAGACAGAAGAGGAGGCAATGGACCAGCTGCTCCGGATCCGGCAGGGGAAGCAGTCGGTGGCGGACTTCGCCGTCGAGTTCCGCACCCTGGCTGCCAGAACAGCCTGGAACGACTCTGCTCTTCGAGGGGTTTTTAAGAACGCGCTCACGGAGAGGATGCAGGATGAACTCTCCGGTCGTGACAGCCCGACCTCTTTCAACCAGCTGGTCAAGCTCGCCATTCGGCTGGACAACCGGGCTCGGGAGAGACTTCGGTCCCGGGTCTCAGCCTCTCCAGTCCAGGAACGAGCAGCATCTTCGCCGCCCAGACGGCGTCCGGTTCGTCTTCCCTCACCCGAACCGATGCAGCTGGGACGGGCCCGTCTCAGCCATGCCGAAAGGAGGCGTTGTCTCGCCGAAGGAGTTTGTCTCTACTGTGCTTCTCCCAAACACGCTATAAATGACTGTCAGGTAGCGTCAAACGACAGCGCCCGCTAGTGAGGATGGGGATCCTGGCGGGCGGAAAGTGCTCAAGTCCCCGTTTGACTTTCCCCGTCTCCCTATGTTATCAGAACCAGGAGCCTTTTAAGTGTTTAGCACTAGTAGACTCCGGTTCTGAAAAGAACTTAATTCATCCTGAGTTAGTTAGAAAGTGTCACCTCTCTTTGACTCCACTGCCCGCGCCTCTTTGTGTGCGCGCTCTAGACGGTAGCTCTATGGCGTCAATAACCCACTGTACTGACTCTGTTTCCCTTGTTGTCTCCGGAAATCACCGAGAGAACATTAAATTTTTTGTTTACCCCAGCAGGGAGGTTCCCGTAGTCCTGGGATACCCGTGGCTGGTGCAACATTGTCCACAAATTGACTGGGTTCACAACCGCATCACTTCATGGAGCCCGCACTGCCTGGAGCGGTGTTTACAGTCTGCACTTCCGGTGGGTGTTCCCGCTTCTTCGGCCCCACAGCAACCGCCAGACTTAACAAAGGTTCCTCCTGAGTACCATGACCTTAGTGAGGTCTTCAATAAAGATCTGGCTCTCTCTCTCCCGCCGCACCGGCCGTACGATTGCTGCATCGATCTGCTGCCCGGTGCACCTCTCCCGGCGGGCCGCCTGTTCAACCTTTCCCGGGCCGAGAGAGAAGCCATGGAGACTTACATTAAGGACTCTCTGAAGGCTGGAATCATCCGACCTTCATCATCTCCCCTCGGAGCTGGTTTCTTCTTCGTGGGCAAAAAGGACGGCACACTCCGTCCATGCATAGACTACCGAGGATTAAACCAGATCACCGTAAAGAATAAATATTCCCTTCCACTACTCTCATCAGCTCTCGAACCTGTCCAAAAGGCCACGATCTTCACGAAACTAGACCTTCGTAACGCTTATCACCTGGTCCGCATCCGGGCAGGTGATGAGTGGAAGACAGCCTTCAAAACACACATTGGACACTACGAGTACGCAGTCATGCCCTTCGGACTCACAAATGCACCAGCAGTTTTCCAAGGCATGCCACCTCATCGCTCTGCCAAAGCTCCCGTCAGCCCCCGAGACCGCCCGCCTCCTGTTCCGCCATGTGTTTCGCCTGCATGGCATCCCATCGGAGGTGCTTTCGGATCGGGGCACGCAGTTCACCGCCAGGGTCTGGAAGGAGTTTTGTGGGATGTTGGGAGCCACGCCCCGGTTCACTTCAGGGTTCCACCCGCAGACGAATGGGCAGTGTGAGCGTCTCAACCAGGAGATGGAACGCATGCTGCGCTGTGTGTGCGAAGAAAATCCTGCCACATGGTGTCAGCATCTCTCCTGGGTTGAGTACGCACACAACGCGCACATCTCGTCTGCGACGGGGCTCTCACCCTTCGAGTGTTCCCTCGGCTACCAGCCCACGCTCATCCCTTCCTCGTGCCCAGAGCCGGTCATCCCCACGGTCCGCACCCACATCCGCCAGATTCGCCGCATCTGGTCTGGAACCAAGCGTGCGCTGGAGCGCACGGCGGCGAAGACAAAGGCGGGTGCGGACCGCCGACGTATCCCGGCTCCTACCTACTCCCCGGGACAAAAGGTCTGGCTCGCCTCTAAGGACTTCCTCCTCAAGGCCTCTACCAGGAAGCTCTCCCCACGGTTCTTGGGCCCCTTCACCGTGGAGGCCGTTCCCAGTCCAGCGACGGTCAGACTCCGGCTCCCCTCTCACCTCCGTGTCCATCCAGTCTACCATGTGTCTAAGGTGAAGCCCGTCATGTCCAGTCCTCTCTGCCCTCCGCCACCTTACCCCCCGCCCGCCCGTATGATTGACGGCCACCTGGCTTTCACAGTCCGGCGGATTGTGGGTGTCCGTCCCCGGGGGCGGGGTTTCCAATACCTGGTGGACTGGGAGGGTTATGGACCTGAGGACCGCTCATGGGTTCCCAGGTCCTTCATCTTAGACCCTTCACTGATCAGGGACTTCGAAGCGTCCTCCGCCTCGTCGTCCTCCTCCCTTCCTGCATCATCGGCGCGACCGCCTGGAGGCGGTCGTTAGGGGGGGGGGTCCTGTTGTGTGGCTGATCTGCCTGTGGGTGTGAGTGTGTGTGTGTGGGTGCTATTAACCTACTTTCCAACAGGTGGATCAGCTCTGGAGCGGCAGGTGTGGCTCATTCTCCTCATCACCTGAGACGGGATTTAAGGGGAGGATCAACACGAGACAGGCGCCAGATAGTTCTCTCTCATCACTTGGTAGAGGTTCTAGTTACTGACCGTATGCACATTTCAGAAAGACGAGCCCCATAACGCTTGGTCTTTCTTTTCCTTTTCCCTCAGGAGCTTCATCCGGATCCGACGCCTTTCCGAGGATCCGTACCTCCTGTCCTGGAGAGCAGCCGCTTCCACAGGCTCTCACGCTGGCTTGGTTTTCCCCGGACCTGCTCTCCGCCTGTCTCTTCCTCCCCGGAGCCTGCACCTGCTGGACACACGGACCCAGAGCTGATCTGTTCACCCTCCAGCACCTGCACATCTCACTCCGGACCACAGACCTCTTTCAGCTACCAACAACTCCTCCTCTCTACCACCACCATCTGCGCCATCCAAGTAAGCCTTCTCTCCTGTTCTCATGCTTGCTCCAACATCACAACCCCCAGATAACTAACCTGTGTTCTCACCATCTAGAATCTCACGGTTCCATTCCGGTGAGGCCCGGTTCCTGTACCGCCAGCAGCACAGGAGTTACGTGCCTGGCCGTGCCCTTTCTCATATTTTCAATAAACATCTTAAAACTGTTTTGTTGTCTGGAGCTTGTGCTTGTAAGAGGGTTCGCACCAAACAGAGGCCATGACAGTAAAATCTGTGCAGTCTGTCAAAGAAAGATGTTGAATCTATTTTTTGTGAGTTTTGTGATTTTAAAATGGAGTTACTTCTGTGTGAAAAAGGATAGTTGGGTTTCATAAAAAAGCTGAGAGAAAATGTGTGAAGTAACTTTAGATCAGATGGAAATGTTCAATATTATCTGCTGACAAAAACAGTGAAAAACAGATTGTCCTGATCGAAACTGGACTGAAATGTTGACAGGTTTTGACAAAAACTAGACAACTAAAATGTTTTCTTGGACTAAAGAAAAAACTAAAATGCCAGACTTATAGTCGACTAAAACTAGACTGAATAAAAACAAGATAAGATTGATTAAATGTGATAAAAACTAACAGGTACGATTGAAACCGGACCGATAAAATGAACACTAGTTTGCACAGCGATCAGATTCGACTATCATCAATACAAAAAGGTGAAAAATGAATGTAACACTGGATGGAAATGAATCTTGTGACATTGCAGAAGCTTATTGAAACAATGTCAAAGTGAATAGTGTCATAATCAAAGCTAAAGGTGGTCCAACGAAATATTGGCGTGTATGATCTGTGTTTTGTTTTTTGTGGTAGCAACTATTATTTTAGCCAGGCAGAGTATCTTTACTAAAATTGTAATCACATTATAGTGCTGTTCAGGAAGTGACACATACGTGCTTCTTTTTAAAATCTTTTTATTGTTTTTGTAAAAGTTCTCCAAAATGTGTTTTTTTTAATTACCTGTAACACTTTACACACACATCATGTTGAAGTACATCCAAGTCCGTTTTAGAGCTCAGTGTCTAGTCTGAGAAACGTCTGTCCTGCTACAGGGTTGTGGGTCAAACCCCCAGTTTGTCCAACAGAAGATAAATGAGCCACAGCTGCTCCTGAATACGTGACACGTAAAAGCACGTGTTCCATCAAGGCCACTGTTAATGTAAAGATTTAACCATTTGGATATTAAAAGACATTTTACTTATCAGGTAAAATGTAACAGTTTTTTGCTGAATTGATTTCGATTAGGTTAAACTCGATGGCTGTTGTTACAAATTGATACCAAAATGAAAGTGAACTGAACTGAGAACTTTTTCCCTCATTAGTTGGAACCTTGAAGCCTTTAATCTCCGGTGTTGATTGGTAGTTTCTGTAGTCGATTTCTGAGGATTCAGCTTCACAGAGCATTCCACAGACAGATGAAGAGACCACGAAGTGCTCTGGGCTCAGATTTAGGTTTGAATTTCATCTTGTTGTATATACTTCATCACCTTTGCCCTCCACCATTAGGAATAAAGCTCACTTGCACATGAATTATCTGCATGAGATCTCTATCTTATGACCTCACCTGGACAGGAAGAGACACGAGGATGAGGATGCCGTGTCAAGAGGAATGATGGGTGGGAAAGCAGAATATGTTGCAGATAATGCAGGTTGGAATATGTTTTGAATCTGCTGCAGTCATTAAAAGACAAAGCTGCAAAAAGCTTGCTAAAAATTTATTGTATTTTGATTTTTTACTACTTTTATGTTGAAAAATTTGAATTTTCTTGTGAGCCTTTTTCTTTAGTTTGTACATTTCTTAGTTAATAAACCTTTTTTTTTGTTTTATATGATAAGTGTCATTGTCCTTCATTATATTTTATCTAATACACACACAGAAAGAGAGAGAGTGAAAGAGAAGGCGAAAAAGACATAGCAGCAGTCCATGTTTCAATACGTGGTCCACATCGCCCTCTACTGTTTTATTGACATCACTGCACCTGGATGTCAGCGTAACCTTGATCATCAGTGAATCAGCTCTGTTAGGGTACATTTCTAGGTTCGGGTACCTGTTCTTAAAATGCTGACCCTGCACTTCCAGAATCTTGACTCACACATCCATCTTCAAACTTAGTGTCAAATGTTTCTAGAGAAACACGTGCACAGATATTGTCATAATGTTCGTAGAATGGTAAATGTATAGTGAAACCACTCAAAGCGCTTTCACACTACAAGGTTTTACATTCACACAACCCGATATGTAAACCGGGGGGAGAGGGTAGGGGCTAACACTCACACAACCCGATACGCAGATCGGGGGGCAACATGGGGTTCAGTGTCTTGCCCAAGGACACTTCGACATGTGGCAGTGGAAGCTGGGATCGATCCACCAACCTTCAAATTGGAGGACGACCGCTCTAACCACTGAGCCACAGCCGCCCCAGAAGAAGCTGATTGTTAATTACCTCAGCCAAGGAGGTTCTGGTTTTGATAGTAATAGTTTATTAAACTTCCTGTTAACAGAATGACTTAAATAGTTTGATTGAGTTCAGTTTATTTATATAGCATCAAGTCATCATAAAAGTCATTTCAAACCACTATACAGAAAAACAAGTCAAAATAACAAGTCGTTTTTGCAACAACAGGTCCAGATTCAAATGCAGTGATGAAGCCAATTATTAAAAAGTTTCCTGTCTGAAGAAGCCAGCAGATTGTGTTGAATTTTCATTTTAACACAATCACCCAGCAGCACAAATTAGTGACAGTAGACAGGAACAACTCCCTTTGAACAGGAAGAAACCTCCAGCAGAACCAGAACCAGGATGGGCAGAGCTATGCCTCGACCCACTGGGAAATAAATTTAAAATATGGAAAAGAAATCAGATATTGATCAGATGTTGATAAAATGAAAGTATGACTTTTAATTTTAAAGAGGTCCTTCCATTAAAAACAGTTTTTCTGAGGTTTCTGTTGAATATTTTAGCTCCACAGGTGTTCTTACCTTCATAGTGGGTGTGAAAACAGGTCAACAACTTCTCTTTCAGTTTTAATCTCTCAAACTACACAGGTGGCGATAAAACCCGAGTCCGAACGGCCTGTATCTGTTTCGTCACAACTCTTTTGTTTGTTAGTTTTCATCAGCTCCCGCAGTTGAAACCACACCTAACATGCTGCTGGCTAAAAGCTGTTAGCATAAGACGTAGCAAACAGGAAGACACGACGTCTGACATTGCCATGCGCAGCGGGGCAGGAAACAGTATACCTTGCTCTCATAGGCTAGTTTGTTAGCCAATCAGAGTCCAGCAAATCCGAATAATGAATATGAACGAGCTGCTGCTAGAGGCCTGACGTAAGGAGCTGGAACCACCCGAATTTTAATGCAGACAGATTGAAAGGTCTGTTAATAAGTGTTTCTAACGTTTTTTAGATATAAAATGTTTCATATTACTGATTAATACTTAAGAAATAACCACAAAGTCCTGAAATTTATATGAAATGGCCTCTTTAAATTATGGAGAAATGACCTGCTCAGAGGTGGTATGTGTATTACAGATCTCTCCCTAGCAGAAAAAAAAACATGTAAACTTTGGAAATCACATGTAAAATAAACATGACACACATGAAACAGACATGTTGTTCATGCTTCCTGTGGGATTTTGGAATGTTATCTCATGTTTTCCTTCAAGCGGAGCGTCTTTCTGACTGTGCATCTGATGGATGCATCGTGCTACAGGACGTAAAGAGATGATGACTTCGGCAGACGTGACTGTGTTCAAACATGTTACATATAGTTAAAACATGTTAAAAAAATAATTCCTTCTATCTTCAATAGTTATTCAGTCAATGAGGACAAGGGTACACCGTCAGAATCCTGCTACTTGTTTCTGGTAATTGTAATGAATCTTGTATTTAGAACTGGTGACACAAACTACATGATCATTTGAGCAGATAACAGAAATGACATTTATAAGAAATGTTACAGATAAATATGAAAGAGAAAAATGATTCATTTGACTTTTAGAGAGTTTTAAATGTCTAAATCTCTTATTTTAAGTTTTTATTGTATTTGTTGGAACCTGTTTTTTTATGAGACATTTATTTCTGTATTAATTTTTTTATTTTGGTAGTTTTGGTTCTCTGCACTCAGATACTTCTTGTTTTATACAGAAATTGTGTTGTTCATTCATTTAATTTTACTCCCTAAACTACTGACTTATCATCGTTTTAATTTAATGTCACTACAAACATATATAAGCTGTTAATCGACTCACACTCATCAGGTTTTAATTCATATTCCCAGATGGTATTTTTAGATTACGGCTCCTTCAAATCTTGAAACCTGAACAACTAATAATCAGAAAAAACCCCCAATAAATATTTGATATTGGAGTGGAATATAATCACGATGCTCCCTTGTGATAAACCTCCTCTGCTCACTTCCCAAATCCCACATCAGCTTCAAGAACAGAATGTGTGCTCGCTGCTCATTACAGCTGCACCTCCTGCCAGGTGCTGCTGTAATGAGATAATCAATGCTTTAATTACACCCGTCAGTCAGCATAATGTTATGGTTGATTGGTGTAGTAAACAATGCAAAAGAATTGCACTGATTTATTCACATTTGTCTGACAGTTTACTCATGTAACCGCAGTGGATTTACTCCATCCTGTTTAAGTGAAAACTGGATTATTACCACAGGCTGTAGATAATCAGCTTTCTAGCTTTTTTCTGACAGTGTGGATCAAACGCTAATAATATTACTAATAATATTTATGTAATTTGTTGGATGACTTTAAAGAGGCCCTTCAATTAAAAATGGATGTGAATGGGTGTGAAAACAGGTCAACAACTTCTCTTTCAGTTTAAATCTCTCAAACTACGCAGGTGGCGATAACACCCAAATTCTCCCGAGTACGAAGAACCTGTATCTGTTTCATCACAACTCCTTTGTTCGTTAGTATTCATCAGCTCCCGCAGTTGAAACCACGCCTAGCATGCTGCTGGCTAAAAGCTGTTAGCATAAGACGTAGCAAACAGAAAGACACGACGTCTGATGTTGCCATGCACAGCGGGGCAGGAAACTGTATTTTTTGCTCTCATAGGCTAGTTTGTTAAACAATCAGACTCCAGCAAATTCAAACAATGAATATGAACGAGCTGCTGACGGAAACAGTCAAAGCAGCCTGACGGAAGGAGCTGGAACCAGCCGAATTTTAACGCAGACAGATTGAAAGGTCTGTTAATAAGTGCTTCATGACGTTTTTTAGATATAAAATGTTTCATATTACTGGTTAATACTTAAGAAATAACCACAAAGTCCTGAATTGTGTATGAAATGGCCTCTTTAACAAACTTACTTCCTGAAACAGAGTTTCAGAAAAACATTTTTATATTTTTTGTAGCACAGATGAAAATGATCCTCCAAACATTCAAACCTTTCCTTAGCTGAGATCTGGCTTTATAAGAACAGACTGAGCTGGAATCCATCACAGCATCAATCACAAAGCTCTTTCTTCCCACTGAACCATCATAAACGGTTGTCAGTTTGTCTAAATTTAGTCCAATGATGAAAGCTTACAGCGCTTTGAGAAAGAGGAAGAATTTTTGTTGAGGTTCTAAATCTTGTTCAGCCATTACAGGGTAAACAGCATTGCTTTGGGCAGGTTTCAAACCTCATTGGTATTTTCTTTCTTTTATTTTTTTTCTATGTTGTTTTTGTAGTGGAGTGAAACAAAATATGTGACATCCAAACTGCGTGAGAGGTGACCAGAGCACCACATGTCCCACAGAAACCAGCCCTTCTTGTTATTCCCCAAGTTCACTGTTTTTCAAAATGTCCATGTTTTGAATCCTGGTTTGAATTAAACATCTGGTTGATATTGTAAAATAGTCCCTTAAGTACTCCACATATGGTAAAAATCACCTTGTGTGTGTATGTCTGTGTACATGTAGAGTAAATCTGGTGTCTTACGCAACTTCTGAACAGAATTCTGTAGCAATAAATAAAGGAAGTAAATCCTTTTTTCAGATTGCTTTTGTCTTTCTGTTTTCAGGTTTCATGGGGCAACATGCCGACACAAACTGGAAATACAGGTTTCCCAAAAGTGGTAGTTTGTGCTTGGCTTTTGATTTCTGCAGTTCTCGGACAAACTACACACAACATGGAAGGAAACACAACTGCTTTTGAGGTGAGTGAATCATAGAAAAATAAAGGAGTTTTAGTTTGTAGCATGTTGTGTAAAATGGAGCTCTAATGACTTGTAAGTACAGAAACTTGTAGATTAACTTAAAAGTCCTTTTTTAATTTTATTCTGATTCTTTTCTGAACAAACGTTACAATTTGCTCAGCTTTTCAGTTCATACTGACAATGATAACACGATGAATAGCTCTGATTCATTGCTTTATAGAGATGCTGCCAGAGGCTCCGTAACCAAGTACAAGATGTAGTTTTTTAAATGTATTTAATGACTAAAAAACAAAATAATGTAAAAGAGCATATAACTGTCATAATTAACTCCCCAAAGACAAGAACTCCATCCAACCCCTCACTGTATTAAATTTATCCTGCTGAGGGAAGCTGGTATCTATTTCCAACAGTGTAAAAAGTGGGGCAAGAATCACAGAGCTGACACAAGAACACAAGATAGACAGTCGTAAATATACTTTAGAATCACCTCTTAACCCGACCTGCATATTTTGGAATGTGAAAATTTGCTTTCCTGAGGAAAATTCCTACATTTCTAGCAAGAGAATACAAAGTCTACACAGAGAGCTCCTCCTTGCTTTGAAGTAGACAACATGTCTGTCTTGTCTGTGTCATGTTGAGATGCAGTTTGCTCACATTCTATTTAAAAAGGCCATTTCATACAAATTTCAGGACTTTGTGGTTATCTCTTAAGTATTAATCAGTAATATGAAACATTTTATATCTAATAAATATCAGGAAACACTGATTAACAGACCTTTCAATCTGTCTGCATTAAAATTTGTCTGGTTCCGGCTCCTTCCGTCAGGCCTCGAGCAGCAGCTCGTTCATATTCATTATTCAAATTTGCTGGACTCAGATTGGCTAACAAACTAGCCAATGAGAGCAGGTACACTGTTTCCTGCCCCGCTGCGCATAGATTCAGCTCATTAGCGGAACAAATCAGAGCCGGGTGGGGGGTGGAGCAAATAACTGGGCCCTTAGATGACGAGTTTTACCCACAATGCACTTGGATTCAAAATTGGTGATTAACTTGTAAATTTGCGTTTCATAAAGTTCAATGTGAGAGTGAAAATAAAGCCAGTGATGCAGCACAACGTTCTATTCAATACTTTACACCTACTACATCACTAAAGTCAGTCTTTCTTGTAAAGCTTTTAGCAACCATGACTCAAACCTGACTGGGCAACGCATTTAAACCCTGCATGAATCGACATTTTGCGCGGTTCTGTAATCGGAATCCAGACTCCAGCCTCCGCTGAGGGTGAATTATAAAAGGGTCCGTCTTCTCGCCTGTCTTCACCAGCTTTTTTCACATGTGGAAGAAGCCCATCTCTCACATCATACTTCTAAGCCGGGCCCCCTTGATGTCCGGGCCGGGGCCCACCGTCCTCCCAGTCCCCCTTGAAGCCCCGCCCCTGCCTCAGCTTCAACTTCCACATTACGTCCTGGAGTCAAATTTATTATAAGTACATAGACTATGATGCAGTTGCATGCAAGGTGTTTAAATGGCATCAATTAATGTTTCAATGTCACAGTGGAAGGAATTTCCCCCCTAAATATTATTTTCTATGTACAAATAGATTTACTGTCAAACAAAAAAGTATCACCTGGTTTGCACTTTACAAGGGAGATACTGAAAATGTCCTTCCCTGAAATGAAACGACCTTGTAAATGTTGCACTGAGGCCACAGAAAGAGGTAATAACTCACTCATGAAGTGACCAAAATGTTTTTCCAATGAGGTGTTGTTGAATTACCTGAATTCAACTGAATAATCAAAACAAATGTCTAATTTTTAGTCATGACTTATGTCCTGAGAACTAACAATGTTATTAGTACCACCATTTCAGAACCACTGACTAAGAGAATGACATTTGCTCCAAAGTAAAGACCATCATGTGAGTCATATTGGAGGAAATAACATTTATTACAGAAGGTCCATTTGTTCTGCAGCAATAAAATCATTTTGAAAAGGGCAGATAAGGAGTCATACATCAGTCATGCATTCAAAATGATTTATTATCTAAAAAATATAAAATAAATATTTTCTGCTTGAATGTTTCTGCTTGCATTTAGGATTGGAGCAATTTTTAAAACTTTCTGTGGTTACCATACAGTAGCTCAACAGGTTGTAAACCCACTACACTTGCAGGGAATACAACAAACGAACCTTCCAGATTTATTCAGGGTTTAAGAATCTCTGAGTGTGAGTGACTGAGTTGATCTAAAAGAGTGTCATGGTAGGAGACATGGAAGGAGGAGACTCTGAGAGGGGGTTCAGTCTCAGTTAGCAAACACCTTGACCAGCTTAGGAGAAGTGGATGAAAGCTATGAGAAGGTTTGAAGGACTAGAGTGAACCGAATAGAGATGGACCTGGATCAGGATTTAACCCATTCTGTATGACCCTCTGGATTATCTTCACTGAAAATGACCAATTTGTAGCCAATCTGAAAAGAGTTAGGTGAGATGGAAGTTATGAAAAAGAGGAAGGGGTGAAGGATGCTCCATGACAGAAGTTACATATAGTAATTTCAGTCTCCTTTTGTTCTAAACTGGTAACAGGTGTGTCTGTGGTGCTTGAAAAAGGAGGAGGCAGCAGGTGGGCATATGTAAAACCCAAATATGGTTTTAATGTTGAATCAACAAAATAAACTTAAAGAGGTCCTTCCATTAAAAATTGTTTTTCTGAGGTTTCTGTTGAATATTTTAGCTCCACAGGTGTTCTTACCTTACCATTAGTATTCATCAGCTCCCGCAGTTGAAACCACGCCTAGCATGCTGCTGGCTAAAAGCTGTTAGCATAAGACGTAGCAAACAGGAAGAGACTATGTGCGCTGTTGCCATGCGCCGAGGGGCAGGAAACAGTATGCTTTTTCTCTCATAGGCTAGTTTGTTAGCCAATCTGACTCCAGCAAATTTGAATAATGAATATTAATGAGTTGCTGCCCGAAGCCTGATGAATCTTAACGCAGATAGATTGAAAGGTCTGTTAATAAGTGTTTCCTGACGTTTGGCAACGTCAGACGTCGTGTCTTCCTGTTTGCTAACAGCTTTTAGTCAGCAGCATGCTAGGCGTGGTTTCAACTGCGGGAGCTGTAAAATACTAACAAACAAAGGAGTTGTGACAAAACAGATACAGGCCGTTCGGACTTGGGAGAACTCGGGTGTTACCGCCACCTGCGTAGTTTTAGAGATTGAAACGGAAAGAGAAGTTATTGACCTGTTTTCACACCCACTATGAAGGTAAGAACATCTGTGGAACTAAAATATTCAACAGAAACCTCAGAAAAACCGTTTTTAATGAAAAGGCCTCTTTAAGAAATAACCACAAAGTCATGAAATTTGTGTGAAGTGGCCTCTTTAACAAGACTGACTAAACTTGACTTAACCATGTAGAAACAAGCCGATAACACAAGATAAAACTGAAACAACAAAATAAGTGCACATTAATACAAACAGCAAACAGAAAACGCAGGCAAACCTTGGAAAATACCCTGAATACATAAAACCAAAACCCTTTGAACAAAACACATTTACCCTTTTTCACTATGACTGACAAAAAGACACAGTATAGTGTAGTAGCATCAGGACAAGTTGTGAAGGTGAAGCTGAATGTACAAAAAGATTGTGAACAAAAACTTGGACAAATCTTTTCAAAGATTGTCCTGAAGAAAAAATAATAATAACAACAAGGTGTCTGTCTATTTGCAGGGTTGTTCACTCAATGGACAACTAATGGTGGCAGCAATGTTTTGCTGCTCAGATCACAGGGCTGTGGCGTGTAGTGGGGGGAGGGGGAGGGGTGTAAGAGGGGGTGCCTAAGTAAGCACATGGGAGCACAACCTGTATTCTGTAAAGACAAAGATAACAGAGGTGCAGAGGAGGAGGAGAGTGTGAGGATTTGACACATCAAAGCTGCTGGCTGAGAGGTCTTTATGTTGTGAGGTGGGGTTTAATTAGTTCTCCCCAAAATTAAATAATGTCATAATTCCACTTAGTTGGATTTGTAATTATTTCTTTTGTCATGGCGGAACAAATATTTAACTGTAAGTTCATGCAGGTAAATGAAGATGTAATGGCTGTGTGATAAGCACAAACAAGTAAATGAATAAAATATCAGAAATTATTTTATGTTTCCTGTACAAAGTTCAGCCAGTTTCAAATTTGATTTTGCACTGATTTAATTCTAAGATATTAATTCTGATTAATTCTAAGATTTTATTAAAAGATAATGCAAAAAGCAATCTGAAGCTGGATTGTTAATCCCAACCCCGAGTGTGAGTAAGACTGAACTCTAGAATGAGATGAATGTTCTTCTGTGGCAGAAACTCATTCACCGGTCGCTGTCGCTGTGTCCTGGTGAGCAGAAGTATGTTCATGACAGGAAGCATGTAGTTCTGGAGGCTCTCACCGCTTTGGAAATCAACTGTAGCATGGTAAGAAAGATGCTTTTTGTTCCGTCTTTGACCGAGAAAAGGATAGATGTTTGTCTCTGCCAGCTCATATTACTGCACAGTCAAACTTTTTGGCAGAGAATAATAAAAAGCAAAACATTTTTACCTGTGAGTGTTTGGTCAGTAACATATCTTGTAGATCGCTGCATGGATTTTAATAAAACTCTAAAACTTATTAACTTTTGGAGTCAAACCCAGTCAAAAAGGTTACCTCAGCTAATCACTGTTAGCAAACACACAAAAAAATCCCTGTTATAAAATATACGCTGAGTGAAATGCAATCCTTCAAGGCAGGCGTCTATCTCAAATCCATCAAAGAGCCACAGAGAAATAATCACCCACACTGTGATGGCTGCCAAGTCTGGTAACATCTCCACACCACAGAACTAAAGAACTGTTTTCATAATACACATGTTTGATTTATTTAAATATAGGATTACATTTTCAGAAAAACAATTTTGCTTTGGTTTACAATTACATACTGTATTTTAACACTGTATTCTAAAATAGGTGCGTACATTTTAGTTTACACTGTTATGTATGTGAGTTTAACTTTTCTTTCTTTTCTTGAGTTACCTTAGTGATGGCTGCTCCAATCCTCTGGCTGAACCAAGAGGTGGAGAAAGGGCGGAGCAAGTTTCTCTGGAGACCTGTAAATTGGCTCACACCATAGTGCAGGATCAGTAGGGGGGATATAGGTTTTGTTATGTTAGTTTCAGTTGGGTCTGATCAGCCACTATTTAAGTGTTCCCTGTGTTTCTGTTGTCAGGTCAGTTTGTTTGAGTTAATGATGTTGTGTTGCCAAGTATTTTGATTAGAGTTCTGTTATTTTGACCACTTTTATGGGCCCAAGAACTTATTTTTTTTGTAAAACTTATCCACTTTATTTTGTGGGTTAAATAAAACTCTGTTTTTTTTTAGAACTTTAACCTGTGCTCGACTGTCCTTTACTGCTCGGTCCACCACACACACCTAGGGACATATTAGAATAGCTAATTAACCTATTACAGTGGGGCAAAAAAGTATTTAGTCAGCCACCAATTGTGTAAGTTCTCCCACTTAAAAAGATCAGAGAGGCCTGTAATTTTCATCATAGGTATACCTCAACTATGAGAGACAAAATGAGGAAAAAAAATCCAAAAAATCACATTGTCTGATTTTTAAAGAATTTATTTGCAAATTATGGTGGAAAATAAGTATTTGGTCAATAACAAAAGTTAATCTCAATACTTTGTTATATAGCCTTTGTTGGCAATGACAGAGGTCAAACGTTTTCTGTAAGTCTTCACAAGGTTTTCACACACTGTTGCTGGTATTTTGGCCCATTCCTTCATGCAGATCTCCTCTAGAGCAGTGATGTTTTGGGGCTGACGCTGGGCAACACGGACTTTCAACTCCCTCCAGAGATTTTCTATGGGGTTGAGATCTGGAGACTGGCTAGGCCACTCCAGGACCTTGAAATGCTTCTTACGAAGCCACTCCTTCGTTGCCCGGGCGGTGTGTTTGGGATCATTGTCATGCTGAAAGACCCAGCCACATCTCATTTTCAATGCCCTTGCTGATGGAAGGAGGTTTTCACTCAAAATCTTACGATACATGGCCCCATTCATTCTTTCCTTTACACGGATCAGTCGTCCTGGTCCCCTTGCAGAAAAACAGCCCCAAAGCATGATGTTTCCACCCCCATGCTTTACAGTAGGTATGGTGTTCTTTGGATCCAACTCAGCATTCTTTCCCCTCCAAACACGACAAGTTGAGTTTCTACCAAAAAGTTCTATTTTGGTTTCATCTGACCATATGATGTTCTCCCAATCCTCTTCTGGATCATCCAAATGCTCTCTAGCAAACCGCAGACGGGCCTGGACGTGTCCTGGCTTCAGCAGGGGGACACGTCTGGCACTGCAGGATTTGAGTCCCTGGCGGCGTAGTGTGTTACTGATGGTAGCCTTTGTTACTTTGGTCCCAGCTCTCTGCAGGTCATTCACTAGGTCCCTCGGTGTGGTTCTGGGACTTTTGCTCACCGTTCTTGTGATCATTTTGACCCCACGGGGTGAGATCTTGCGTGGAGCCCCAGATCGAGGGAGATTATCAGTGGTCTTGTATTTCTTCCATTTTCTAATAATTGCTCCCACAGTTGATTTCTTCACACCAAGCTGCTTACCTATTGCAGATTCAGTCTTCCCAGCCTGGTGAAGGTCTACAATTTTATTTCTGGTGTCCTTTGACAGCTCTTTGGTCTTGGCCATAGTGGAGTTTGGAGCGTGACTGTTTGAGGTTGTGGACAGGTGTCTTTTATACTGATAACGAGTTCACACAGGTGCCATTAATACAGGTAACGAGTGGAGGACCGAGGAGCCTCTTAAAGAAGTTACAGGTCTGTGAAAGCCAGAAATCTTACTTGTTTGTAGGTGACCAAATACTTATTTTCCACCATAATTTGCAAATAAATTCTTTAAAAATCAGACAATGTGATTTTCTGGATTTTTTTTCCTCATTTTGTCTCTCATAGTTGAGGTATACCTATGATGAAAATTACAGGCCTCTCTGATCTTTTTAAGTGGGAGAACTTACACAATTGGTGGCTGACTAAATACTTTTTTGCCCCACTGTATGTAATGTTTGTGTGTACTTCTGAACCAAAAGTGCACAGACTCTATCCAGGTCACAAGAAAAGGTTCGGTAACTTACAGGTTGACAGACAGGACAGTGAAACATGCTAGTGTCAGGCTGATAAAGGACGCAAGCAGATGATCAGACAGTCTGAATTCATACACAGTTTAAAAATGGTGGTTAGAATATGCAAAAAAATCCAAATCATAAACCAATCCTATAGATGTTTAGAGGTTACTGTCTGGTCTGAGAGGCAGGGTGAGCCTGACGCGAAGGCAGGGTCAAAAAACACGAAGGCAGTTTCAAAAGCCAGGTGATCAGACAAAGTTCCAAAGGGAGCAGGCGAAGGCCGGGTCAGGTACAGTCCGATATCAAAACACACGTGCAATCCACAGACAAACAAACAGATAAGAGGCGTGGGGTTGGAAGCGTAGGGGCATGCAACCAACTGGCAAACTCTATCTGCTCCTCCACAGCATATAAGGAGGAGCAAACAGGTGAAGCAGGTGGCAGCAGGTGATCAGACTGATTAGGAGTGTGCAGTAGGATGAGGGGAGTGAACAAAAACAAAAAATAACTAAATCTGTAAAACTCATAGAAACCAACAATAGTAAGATTAGGGTGTAGATAACTAAAAAAAACAAGCAGGGCGTGGCATGAGAGGATGAAACATTTGGTCTGTGGGAGGAAACCAGAGTCGCTGACCAGGTCTGAACCCAGAACTTTCTAGCTGCATAGTGAGTCATGCATATGAGTCGTACATTTACTGATATTATGGTAATTGACAGAAAGTGTTTTGACAGTTTCTGACCTCATTTACTGAATCTCAACTTCTCTAACTGGTCTCTTCAGTTTCCAGATGTTGAGAAAAAATTATGTAATTTATTTTGTCCCAGTAATTATAAAATTTGGTGATGTCACAACATATCAGCTGGGAAAAACAAACAAACTGAAACTGTTTGTAGGAACATATTCATTTACCAGGATGTCCACTCGAGTTATTTTCACTTTAATGTACAGATGAATTCCACAGATGGATCCAGACAGATATCATGTGCTTTTTGAAGTCTGTGTAAATTTGAGGAAACACAATTTCAGGTCAGATTTTGAGGTATGTTATGATGCATGTTGAGATTTCCATGGTTTTACTCCCAATTATTTCCTAATTTTCAATCATATTTTAATCCCAATAATTCAGTTGTTTTCTATGATTAGTTGCATGAGTAATAATAAATGTTCTGCCAGTCAGGCTACTTGCCCAAATAGGCTACGTTCACACTGCAGGTCTTAATGCTCAATTCCGATTTGTTTGTGAGATACGATCTTTTTTTGAGGTCGTTCATATTGCCAGTGAAATGTGACCTGAATGTAACTTGAACGGAAAGCGTCTTGAATGTGTCACGCATGCCCATTAGGAGGAACAGTGCCTCCTTGTATTTAGTTTGGACACTTTTTATTTTTCTTTGGCATTGGCGCCAGATTCGCTCTGCCATTTATTTGAAAATGTTTTCAAAAACCGCACAGTTCTGATAACACCCCTCGAGTTTGGCCTGAACAGAGCTGTCTCCCCAAATATTAAACTCAGACGCTTTGGTTTCTCGCCATTGACTGTTCTCTGCGTCGTCTGCTGTTACTGTTGTTTACCTTTTGCTCCCACGTCTTTGACGCAGAATAGTCACGTATTGATGACGTACAGGTAGGATGGAAGCGACCTGGTGGTTCACACTGAAGTCGCATGCCAAAAGAGCGGCTACGTATCGGATTTAGGACCACATGCTGAATTGGCCTGGGCCATTTTTAAAAAAAAATCGGATTTGTGTCGTTCAGACTGTCATAAAAAAATCAGATACGGGTCACATAGAGGCAAAAAAATCGGATTTGGATGACTTCAGTCTGCAGTCTGAACGTAGCCATAGTGGCATGAAGAATAATTTGAACCCTTTTTCTATCATCTGTTCATCCAGGATTCTGTACCACACATTGCTTTGTTGGCGTCTGGTGGGGGTCAGAGGGCAGCTGTGGGTCTGGTGGGTTCCCTTTACCAGATGCAGAAAGACAATCTGCTGGACACTCTGCTCTATATCGGAGGAGTTTCTGGGTCAACATGGTAACAATATAACCGTTTCAAGATTAGAGATGTGTCATAACGACAGCGCTAACATATTGGTAAAAAACAAAACTTGGGTGCCTCTTTTAAAGCTGGTATAAACAAAACTAGCTTGTCTCTCAGCAGGTGTTCAATTAAATCACTCTCTCCCACCTTTTTACCTTCTTCTATCTTTTTTGTTTTTCTTCATTTTCTTTCTCTTTTGAGCCCGTGTCTGCTGATTCATTAAAATAAAATAAACAAAAATAAAATCCAAATAAAATTCTAATATAAAAACAAAAAACAAACTACCCGTCTTTGTCAGTTTTAAGCTCCATAGAGTGAATTACTTTGTGCAGACTATAGACTCTTGAGGTCATACAATGTCAATGTCAAATTTTTTTATGACGCACATTCAAAAACAACTGTGTTTGACTGAAGTGCTGTAAAGTAAAAAAGAAAATGTACATAGAAACAATAAAACAAGATTCAGATAACATGAAACCAGTTAAAAGCTCTGATGTCACGCAGAAAACACAATAAAAAATAAAACAGTGATATAAAATTTAAATCCTGTTAAAAGTAAAAGAAAACAGGTGGATTTTTTTACAAACTTGTGCAGAATCTAATGTGTGATGGTTTTGCTGTTTCATAATTTGGGTGCAGCTATTGCAAAAACCACTCTAACATGTGAGAGCAGCTGATCAGCTGACCTCAGAGCTCTCCTGGGCTGGTAACCATCCAGAAGCTCTGCAACAACACTTAAATTAAAATAAAGTCCCCAAAAGGCTAACTAATATAAATTATGTTATATGGTTGAATTTTGATTGGTTAAAGAATAGCACAAATTTAGACACGCTGATATAATCTAGATTCATCACAAAGAAATCAAATCTTAAAATGAACATGAAAGAGCCTGACAAACACAAGCTAGTGCTGCTTTTTAAAACTCAGAGTAGATTTTAATTTAGTTTGACTTCTGTTCAATAGAAGAGCAAAACTGAAAGATCGATAAGAGGCTAAACAGAAGTCAGAGCAGTTTACGCCTCAGGTTTGTTCTTCATTTTCCTGACACAAGTGGCAGCAACAGATTAAGACAAACGTTCAAACTTTTGATCTCCCGTTACACCGGCCACATGTTCTCATGCACGCACACAAATAATATCAACTGAAAATATGTGACTTGAACACACAACCTGCTGACAATCAGTCAGACTTACAGCTTGATCACAGCCTGATGCCAAATGAGTCACTGTGTCCAAAGCTTTCAGATGTAAACTAACATACAGTTACTTTTTAACAACTACATCAGGGTTTGTGCAGATAAATGCTTAGATTGCACTTTATACAACACTTGTCCAAATATCTATAAGACATAATCCGTATAATTTTCATTAATTTGCTTTTTAAAACTAAAATAATACCATAATTAGAGAGCAAAACATCATGTTGTTTGCTCTAATTCCATGTGATTTATTTTTATTTTAAACAGTTATTGACCTATTTTTTTAATTTTTTGACAGTCTGACAAACTTGTAGTACTTTTTTCCACCACTAGAGTGAGTATAAGCTCGTTTTTGGCCGAGCTCCTGCTGTGCTGCTCAAGGCTCATTTAAGGACATTGGACCTATCCCAGTACACACAATACACCCTACGGTTCTCCACAAAGTGCACTTAGCAGAAGTGCACATAAGGGTTCAAGTGCGTAGTGAACAAGTGCGCAAATAATAGCAGTATTGAGACAGCGAGGATAATGTCAACGACCTGTGCCACCGTGTCGTATCTCCATTACAACCAAAATGGCGGTGCCGGTCATTGTTTGCGCTATTTTGATGCTTAAAATTATTTTAAAACTCCAACAATTATTTTGAGGAGAATGAAGTGCAGGAACCAAAGAAGGTGTATAAGACAGAATAAATGATTAAATTGTTAGTATGTCATGTCCGAAAATACACGTCAGTACCGTTATTAATTAATTATATTTTACATCGGATATGTGACACATCTATCTAACAGAGAATCAATTGATTGTAATTACACATCTAGACAATAATAAAATATTTAATATACACTTGAGAAAACATTTTTTGTGCAGGCATCAAAGTGTGGAGTGAGGGTGCAAAAGAGGCGGGACCAAGGACACGATTCTCCACTCCGGAGAATCGGGACACCCTACACACTCGCGGCCCCCACCAGGAACACGCAATTGAATTGTACAAGGGTGAAAGTACGAGTATCAGGACAAGGCCATTGAGTCTCTTGAATGCTGCCACTCAGTGTGAAGGAGTGAAGAATAATACTAGTTTCTGCCCCCCTGTGGTCGTTAGTGGAAGTGACAAAATTGTGATATAGCTCATTACTGCCACCTGGTGTTGGAAAAAAGCCATTATTTTCTACATAGTATACCTTTAAAACAAACACACAAACAAATATGGTAGACCAGCTGACCTGTGACCAGATTAATAAGTGCTATTTACTATGTTAGAATCATGCAAATCTAAATACATTTAAACTGGTAGTATTGAACTTTGTGTCAGTTTTTGTCCCTCACTTGTCAGAAAGAAATATCTCTCCTCTAAATAACTGGAATAAGAAAATCTCTTATTATCTTATTATAGAGAATAATTAGATTTACAAATATTCTTATTAAAGTTTAAATACATCAGTTATTACAGTCACTTCTTAGGTCAGTGATGGTTCCTGTTGACCTGTGTGCACCTGTCTGTCTTCTTTTTGACTTTAATAGGTCCATGGTGTCCCTGTACAGTGACCCCCAGTGGAGCTCCCACTTGGAGGAAGCTGTGGCCAGGCTGTCAGGTCCAGGTGTTGCACTGGAACAGGCTCTGGTCTGGTTGAATGAGAGAGCACAAGAGGAACACTTTTCTCTCACTGATATCTGGGGTGTTTTAACCTCTGCAGGGATAATGAAACAGGCACTAGATGCACTGTAATTACACTTTTCTGAAATGAAGCACACATAAAGTGTTCTTAAGAAACATGATTTGTGTTTCATCAGATGGATACACGGAATTTCTCACATGAGGCCACAAGGGATGCCATCAACCCTTATCCCATCTATTGTGCTGTAGAGAAATATTGTTTCTCACATGGGCCCATTGAAGGTTATCTCGCACAAACATGTCCAAATCTCCAAAGTATGAGTAGCTGATTTGTATGCAGTGTAAAGTAGACTCTCCTGTCTCTCAGGAAAATGGTTTGAAGTCACTCCCCATGAGGCAGGATTCCCAGAGCTGGGCCTCTTTGTTGAAACTTCTCTCTTGGACAGCAAGTTCCAGAATGGAGAGCTGCTGGAGAGGAAGCCTGAGATGGACATGGTCAAGCTACAAGGTATGTTTAAACAGACCAGGAGCAGCAGCTGATGCAACACACAAGATGAATGTAAAGCATTAGGATTTGAGACATCTGGAAAACATTTAAAGGTACGATATGTAAGAATTTTACAGTGAAATACTCACACAACAGTCTAATGTCCCACTGATGTTGAAAATAAAGTTACATTGTAACAGATGTCGATCTCAGCCGGCTGGATGGTCGCTAGTTTCTGTCCTTTTAAAAATGCTGGTCTGCGACGGAATCTTGTTTTCCAATAACTATTCCACGTCCAGACTTCCTGGTTCCATCGCGAATCACATGTGAACCTGCAAGGTTGCCATGTCTTCAACACAAGTAGTTACAATTCCACAACAACCAGCAGCAAAGAGTAAAGGAAGCAGCTCTGAGGTAACTTTTAGTAAACCATAGAAACCACGACATCCTTCCCTGTTAATGGGAACGACTGAGCAGCCGAGCTGCACCACTTGTACAGGCGTAGTTCCCGTAATGGGGCGTTCAAATGCACATAGGACAACTCCGTGCTGAACAAATAGGCTTTCAGACATTCCCAAAAATTTAACAAATAAAAGATAAACAAAACGAGGATCAACATTGGAACTGGCAACCCTGTAGAAAATCAGGGAGGGGAGGGGGTGAGCGACTGAGAGCGGACGTTTTTTTTTTTAAGTGAACTGGGGGATTCGGATTTGACGACAAGGTCTAATTTTTACATATTGTACCTTTAATTTTCAGAAAATGTTTAAAACCTAAATCATTTTACTTGTTAAATGAACTATCGAATAATCTTCAGACAAGCCTTTGAAATGTGATAATGTCAACCTTGACATTCAAGGTTGATCTAAAGATGTCAGCAGCTGGCAGCACAGCAGCAATAAACCTTGGCCCAAAAACGATAATAAAACTCTAATGAAGAATAAAAAAAAATACTCATTCAACTGTATAAACTTGAAATCAGATGACTTCTATAACATTTTATTATACTTAGATACACTGAATTATTGAAATGTTTATTCTCTATCTCAGTACGTCTCATTCCTGGTCCCAGGGGCTTGTCTATGTAGAACATTTTTGTTGGGTGGGGGGGCAGGTAGGGCACAGATTTCCAAAAGGGGGCCACATGTAAATGGGTCCATAGAAAAATCTAGTTTTTGCAGAATTATTGACTGTTTATCATAATTTAAGTGGCTACTAAAAACCAAAATGAAATAAAAATCAGTAAAAGCACAATGCCAATGGTGCACTTTTATTAATACCTTTCTTTCATTAATGTAAAAGTATTGATTGAATTTGATTGTCTCAGTTTGGGGTTGCCAGTCTAATTGGAAGGGCCCCCCTGGGCCACCCCTCTGTACACGCCCCTGCGCTGGTCTTTAAAAAGCATGTCCTGCATGTTTTGGATGTTTTCCTGCAGCAACACACCTGATTTCAGTTGATGGTTGATTAACAGATTGAACTCCAATCATCTGAATTAAGCGTGTTCAAGCAGTAAAACATATAAAACATACAGAAGACAAAACCCTGCTACATCCCCTTTTATTTCAAGGGTCTCCACATCAGACAAGTCTTCATGTGTCATTTGCTCTTGTGTGCATGGGTTTGCATGGTACAGTCGCTGAACATTAGTCACTTAAAGCAAATGTCTTTCTAAACTGCCTCCCACTGACCAACAATAAACACTAATCCAGTGGACACCACAGTGACTGGAAAGTTCACTCGATCTTTTTCACTGTGCAGGTGTTTTAGGCTGTGCGTTGGCTCATGAGGACATTATCAGAGGATTCATTCCTGCCTGGCTGAATGGTAATCACCATTTAAAATGCAAACCTGCTTGTTGGAAATCCTTATCTTACACTGGCTTTGTACATTTGTTTCAGTGCCTGGATACATAGATAACGCTGCTGAGCAGTACCTGCATGTGTACAATGTCCTTAATAGCTTGATATTTCTGATTAGAAGCACCATTACGGATCCTGCTGCTCTGTCTGACTTGGAAAAGCTGCAGAAAACACTACAAGGTATTGGAATGCATTGAATTTCTTGTTTTTGTAGCTGAGAGATAATTCTACAGCTTGTGATACATAAATGTCCTCAAGTCTTTTGAGGGTATTCATCCCTATTCTTTGTTCTACTATGTGAAAATAATGCAACAAATGGATTGATTATGCAGGGCCCGTTGCTTTCTTATCTTTTGCAGACAAGGTAAATTGTAATGAGTCCACGCTGCTAGATTCAAAGAGCCCAGAGGAAAGGAAAAATCTGTTTCACCAGTGGAGACTGGAGCTGCTGGCAGCAGTCGAGACTTGGAGCCAAAGTCTGGAGGAGGGAGCCTTCAGATCACATGGTCAGTGGACTTTATGGATGTTTGATTGCCAGACTTGGCAGCATTTGAAGGAGAGTCGACTTTCACATGCAGTTCTTTTTCATAATGTGTTTTTTTCCCCCCCAGTTTCTCTCCTTACAAATCAAATCCTTCCTCTAATAATAAAATGGGAGTGGGGAACAACCAGCAACTTCCTCTATCAATACCAAGGTGAGAAGGCGAACCTCTAATGCACACTGACACAGCCAAGCTCTGCTTGGAGGGAGATAAAGAAAAACACCTCATCATTGAGCAAAGCAAAAGCTTCCCTCAGCTCACCTCAGGGTTTAAAGGCTTCAGCTTCACTCGTTTGCTTCCCTCTCATCAACACTGTTTCCAGTCATTGCAGCACCTGTCTCAAATAAAATGGTTCTATAAAGCCTCCATACATCACCTGCTCAGCACAAAGGTAGAACTCAACACAGCCCACAGCAGGGAGTCTCAAATGTTGCTCAAAGACAAGAAACTTGTGCAGTTTGCGTTATCATTTATTCTTACTTAGTGTTTTTAAAAGATGTGTGTTTCTGTTTTGGACAGATTCTTCAGTTCCAGCTTGTCTCCACTCTAAAGAGCAGGTTCACCTGATAGATGCTGGGATACTGATCAATGTGGCCTACCCTTCGTTTCTAGGGGACAAACGAGACATCGACCTCATCATTGCTCCCGAGTACAGTGCAGGAAACATGTTTGAGGTATTCTGAAGGACATGTGGGCTTGAACCCTGATCACTCCCACAGGACTGTTGGAGAGAACTGTTACATAAGATGATACATGAGATTTTTTTTTGTGTGATTTTACAAAATATGGTTCAAGCAAGTATCACAACTAGTCTAAGCGTCACCCTGACACATTCACCCAGACTGCAGCTAAACCAGATCTGTTCATCTGAAACTGGTGATATCTGAAGATAAATCTGAAGTTTAAAGATACGATATGTAAGAATTTTACAGTGAAATACTCACACAACATTCTAATGTCCCACCGATGTTAAAAATAAAATCACATTGGAACAGATCAAGATCTCAGTCGGCTGGGTGGTCGCTAGTTTCTGTCATTTTGAAAAAAAGTGGGTCCGGACCGGAATCATTAATTGAACGTCCAGACTTCCTGGTTCTATAGCGAATCACATGTGAGTCTGTAAGGCTGCCAAGTCTTCCACAACAACCAGCAGCAAAAAATAAGAAACCACCACATCCTTCCAACTGAACAGCCGAGCTGCACGTGATGGGGCGTTCAAACACACTTAGGAAAACTCAACGCTGAACAAATAGAACTTTAGACGTTCCCAAAAATTGAAGAATTACAAGAGAAACAAAATGAGGATCAACATCAGAACTGACAACGCAACAGAAAAATCAGGGAGGGGGTGAGTGGCTGAGAGCAGATGTTTGTTTTTCTACATGAACTGCAGGATTTGGATTTGACAACAAGGTCTAATTCTTACATACTGTACCTTTAATGCATCACATACAATATGCTTGGTGCAAAAGTTGTGCAGTTTGTTTTGAAGTGAAAGAAATGAGGGAATTATAAGCTGGTCATTACTGTCCAAACTTAAAACCACAAACCCTAAAACTGTTTTTATTTGATAAATATTAGGTGCCAGTTATTTAATTGTGCAGGGTGTAACTGTTGTTCTTGTCTGCATGGAAATATTCAAATATTTAGAATTTTTTATGTATTTTTCTCTCTCTTACTCACTCATGTTCCTGGTTTTAATAAGGCAGTTGTTTTGGGGTCCTGATTAGAGTTCGGATTAAGCTGTGAATTGCAGGTACGGTTCGGGTTAGGCTGCACATACTCAATGAAGTCTATCCTCTGTTTGAATAGCTGTGCAACCTGGTGTGTGTGCATGTGCATGTTTGTGGGGAGAGAAAGAGAAAGAAAAGATACTCTCTGGCTGCACACCAAATTTGAATCCTCTTGCACAAGAATAGATATTTCAAGTGGTTTGGTTACAGAAAAATGTTTTTCTGTTCTTGACAACTTAAAACGTCTTTGTTGATTCTTCTTTTGGATTCATCAGAAAGCTTCACACACTTCCAAAGAATTTGTTTTGAGTGACTTAAAGATTCAGAGATTAAGATGTAGAGGCATCCATGGTGGCTCGAGGTATGAAAAGGGAAACTATTTGAATATTTTCACTATGTCTAAGCTGCAGTCACATCCTGAGAAAGTCAAAAGACCCATTGTTGAGTCAAGGATTTGTTCTCAGCAGTAATCCAGCAGTGCAACACAGTTCATGTCTGATGATTAACAGATGCTGTTTTTTAACCTTGGATAACAAAAAAAAAGTCAGTCTTTTATATTTAGTTATTTCAAAATAAAACGTCACAGATAAAAATGTTGCAACGATAAATTCCAACAAATATTACACAGTGAAACTTAATGGATTTTTCTGTGATTTTGAAGTGTTTTATTATTTAGTTATTCATAAAAAGGACGTTAGTGACCAGTGACAAGGTGACAGAACCAGACACACCAGACTGAGAGTCATGGCTGCCAGATTGATACTATTTCTGTAGATAAATTTAGACAAAGAAAACAACTCATGCTAAAAACGTTTAAAAACAGATTTTAAACTGTGGCAATTGTGGATAAGAATACTTGTTTTGTTTGTGTTTTATTTCTAACTGAACGAGTCCATGTTAGTCCACCATTAATCAGGCCACCTGATCTGCTGGAATTTGCTTTAGATTTCACAAATAAAAATCTATAATGTTGCAAAAGTGATCTGCAGCAGCACGATCCAAATATTCATATAATTCCAGCTGCTAATTGTTTAATTTAATAACTTTTTGATAAAATGTGAATTCAAAATGACAGAAAACTCTGTCTTAAGAACTAAATGAAGTGTGTTCTGCTTTGATGTGAAGGCAAAGAGTGAAAGCTGTGTGAGTTAAAGCTCTGAGACAGTGTGCACTCTCTGCCTCCTGAACAGACTCTAACTCTGGCCAGAGACTACGCTGCTGAGCTGAAGAAGCCTTTCCCAGAGATAGATAACAAAATCCTGGAGGATAGAGACTGGCCAAAAGACTGCTACGTGTTAGATGGGAAAGAAAAAGAGCCAACGATCATCTACATGCCGCTCTTCAACAGAAAGAACTGCAAAGGTTTGTTTTTACTTACAGAACGAGTAAGAAATTTAAACGTACCAAGAGCCCAAGAACACAAATCCTAGTGGGTTAATAAAAAGCAACAAGACTTGATTTTTATTACCTCTGCAGGAGGTTGTGTTTTCACCAGCATTTGTGCATTTGTTAGTTTGTCTGTCTGTCTGTTAGGAAGATAACTCTAAGATAACTAAGTTCTGGGTGGATTTTGGTGATATTTTCAGGAAAGATCAGAAGTGGTCCAAAGAAGAAGTGAGTAGATTTTGGGAGGGATCTGGATTACCGTCTGGAATCCAGGAATGTTTTTAAAGATTCTTTATCAGTGTGAGATAGAGCTGTTTTTAACATATCTGCATGTAACTCTATATTAAATGGTTCAAGTGCTTGAGAAAAATACATGGTGAGTTTCCAACGTGTTCTGTATGATGCACAAGATCCACAAGAGAACTACCATTACAGGAAACGTGATTTTTATTAAAAACTACTGAACTAATTATTAGATTAATTCAATCCAATTGTTAAAAGTGTTTTCATGGTCAAAGAATGTGAATCTGCAGAGTCTGGACTTTAGATGCAGGTGGACTGCAGAGTCTGGACTTTAGATGCAGGTGGACTGCGGAGTCTGGACTTTAGATGCAGATGGACTGCAGAGTCTGGACTTTAGATGCAGATGGACTGTAGAGTCTGGACTTTAGATGCAGATGGACTGTAGAGTCTGGACTTTAGATGCAGATGGACTGCAGAGTCTGGACTTTAGATGCAGATGGACTGTAGAGTCTGGACTTTAGATGCAGGTGGACTGCAGAGTCTGGACTTTAGATGCAGGTGGACTGCAGAGTCTGGACTTTAGATGCAGGTGGACTGCGGAGTCTGGACTTTAGATGCAGGTGGACTGCGGAGTCTGGACTTTAGATGCAGGTGGACTGCAGAGTCTGGACTTTAGATGCAGGTGGACTGCAGAGTCTGGACTTTAGATGCAGATGGACTGCAGAGTCTGGACTTTAGATGCAGATGGACTGCAGAGTCTGGACTTTAGATGCAGGTGGACTGCAGGTTTATCATGTATTTGTGTAGATGCTGTTTGGTTTTTCTATATAAAGATCTGAACATTGTGTCCAGCTACACAAACACATCTGATATTTGTACATGATTCTGTCCAATAAGTAAAAAAAAAAACAATTTCACCAGCAATTTTTTGGGCTCAAAGTGAAACGAAAACCCAAAGATCTCCACTATAACTGCTGTAAAGTGATGCTTGATTCTAAAGGTAAGAGTTGATCATTAACGTGTCCTCACTGGATCCCACAGATGCAGACGAGTTCAAAGCAAAGATGGAGGAGTTCTCCACCTTCCAGCTCCCCTTCAACCAGGAGAAGATTGACTTTCTGTTGGAGACAGCAAAAGCTAACATGAAAAACAACAGGGAGATTCTGCTGAGAGAGATAAAGAAGGCTACACTTCGCCGACAGAACAAGAGGTTGTGATGGGCCTGAGAGGGAGGGGGTGTGAAATGACACACAGACGGAGAGATAAAGGAATCTGAGACCAGCTTATAGTACTGTCACTGAAGATTAGATCGGAATCTCACATTTTCTACAGCAAATAATCTGAGCGCTCAGTGGGTCTTCAGTATGTGTCTAAATGATACTGATGGATAAAAAAAGATTCAGAAGCAGGAGTTCATGTGATACAGTGAGATGTGAAAGGCTGATGGATAAATAACTGATATCAACAATCCTCTTCATTTCCTTTGTAGCATCCAGATCTGTGACGTCCCTCGTCTCAGATTCCAGACATTTTGGGACAAAAAAGGGAATAAAAGCTCTAATTTCATGATGATTGTAAGAATTACATTAATCCTGCGTTATAACCGAGTCAGCTGAGCAAACCAGTAACAAGCATGTGCTCTTATTATAATGACGTATCTTATATTTTTTGTTTCATTGCTTTTGTTTTCTGATTAAATCTTCTTGTCAGACGTGTGAAAGGACGGTGGTGTAAAAATAATGTAAATCTTGCCACGGTGATGCTGTGAGCTTCAAATGTGATTCACTACGACAACCCAACTTGAATGATGAAATGTTTGAAGGCAGTAAGTGTGAGTGGGTGCTCATTTAAATATCAGCTGAGTCACATCAAGAGCAGCGCTGGTTAGAACATTTTTGGCACCCCAGAATTTCGCCACATGATAATTTTAGGATTTTCGGAAACGGTTGCTGGTGCAGTCATTGATTGAGAGGCGAGGTTACACCTGGACAGGTCACAGGTCCATCACAAGGCTGCATAGAGACAAACAAACCACCGAACTACAAGGCAGCAGTGCAACCTGCTCCACCGTGCAGCTGGCTTCATGCACACACATCCATTTATCAGTGAGGAAAAAGCTTCTGTGGTTTTAGGAATGATGCATGTTGTAGACGGAATAATTGCATTTTCTTTTTATTGCTGTGCTCCATAATGTGGTTGTTTATTTTATGATGGTTTTGTCCTGTTTATCTGTTGAGGAGAGGATGTTCTCTTGGCAGCAAAAACAAAGGAAATCGTTTGTATTCAGTGACTTTTGAAGGAGAGAAATTTTATAAGAAACCAAAAAAAACAAAACAGCTCAG
Source organism: Pachypanchax playfairii (assembly GCA_006937955.1). NCBI lineage: Eukaryota > Metazoa > Chordata > Actinopteri > Cyprinodontiformes > Aplocheilidae > Pachypanchax > Pachypanchax playfairii. The sequence goes on along the minus strand of SSNP01000018.1, from coordinate 20,183 downwards.
AATAAAGTAAAACAAAAAAGTACAAATTTTTCTCAACACAACCTGGAAAAAAAAACACAAACTCAGTTATTTTTTTTCAGGCAAATTCTAAATCTGCATTATTATTATCAAGATAGACTGAAATCAACTGGAAACCAATAAACTCTGAAGTTATCAAAACAAAAACTGGCAACTTTAACATCTAAAATTTCAACAGATGCTTCTAAATACTGATTTGCTTCAAACATATTTATGTTTCCAGTTTTTACAGTCAGGAAAGGATCAAGTCAGTGAGCTCAACATGTTGTATATTTTTTTATACATCCACCTCCATATGTCAGGTGTTTTTCAGCTAATTCTTCCTGAATATCTGTTAAAGGTTGACTCTCTTCAAAACCCCCGCAGAGCTACGAGGGATTTTAAAGTAAACTAACAAAATAACAGAATCAAAGGAATCAAAGGACATTTCGGATATAATCATGTGCAAACAGTGAGGCAGGTGGGAAACTGAGCAGGAAGGCCGGAAAAAGAACAGATCAACTCTGGGGATCTGATTAAAGGGTGTGTCTGAAATAAACAGAGGGAAATAAAACAGTCTAGAAAACCAGCGTGGAGCAAAGAAAAACTAACAGAAATCAGAAAAAGTGACTTTTTAAAATATAAACTGAGAATATGCAGCAAATTCTACATGGAACATTCAGTCCAAAATAATAGCAGTAGCTCGATGCTGACACAAGAGGGCGCACAACCTTCACCGGACGGATTCAGATTGTGTTTATTTAGGTCAGAACCACAGACTGTACAACCAAACAATCACCAAGGCCATCTGCATGCAGCCCACTGGATCCAGAAAGAAAATGACTCACTGGAGGAGGTTTCTCTAAAGTCTCACATACAAACACACCAGATACAATTTATTCTTCAATTTTCAGACCACCCATTATTATTATTATTATTATTATTATTATTATTATTATTATAGATCATCTGTTATATTTGGTTTATTTTGAAGTAGTTATTTGCAGTTTAACTTTAGACTTTTTGAATTCATTCTAACTTTTATTTGTCAGAAACAATCCTGTGAAACTAAAACCAGAGTTGATTTTTTTACCTGCTGGACTCTGTTGTTTCCGAGTCAGAGGACGTTTGCTTCCTGACATCGTAATATATGATGAACATACTGAGTTTCTCTGGCAGTCTGTGCGCTCTCGGCGCTCTTTGCGTCAACACTTCCTTTGGCTGCGCACGATCGTACGCTGCCAACATCCTCTCTGAAGATAAAAGAAGAACGTGAATCATGAACTGATTTTCTCTCGGAATGTCCTAGGGGCGTGATAAACTAACAGACAGATTAATTTCAGACGCTTTTAAGAGAGAAAAGAAGAAATAAATGTTGCCTGGGCAACAACCCGGTAAGTGAAGGGGGGGAACGGTCGGTGCTGCGTGCGGAGACGGATCTCTCCTGCGAGGCTTCCAGCATCTCGGACGCTTCACGGGAGGAGAGAGACGGGGACAGGAGGAGAGGAGGCGAAGGGGGAAAATGCTCAAAGTTTGCCCGTGTGGTCTACAAGTGCGACCCCGCAGCAGCTACAGAAAATGAGCCGGAATTGAACGAAGGATGCGTGTCGTTTGGGATTTAGCTGCGATTCTGCAAATTTATATCATTTGCACTTCGTCAGGTAAGGAGGCAACGGAAACTCCCATCCTTCTCCACATTACAACTGTATGACATACAAACGTGAATGCAGAAGAATATGAAGAATTTTGATTGTCAGATAGGATCTATCGACATGTGATGGAGCACTCGGAAGCTGAGGGATATTAGTCTTGCATGCTAATGAGTCTTAAATGATTGATGTGAAGCTCAAGCTCATCCTTTGTTGTTGTTTTTCCCCCCCATCTGTACAGTATTTATGAACCTTTCTTTTTTCTTGGACCTTCTTAATGTCATCAGTCAGCGCGCACTCAGACCTGTGACACTGACTCCACGCAGAACTCACACCTCATAACCGACTATTTCATCCCCATCAGACTGCATACAGGCAAACAGCAAAGTGTGTCACACGTTGCGTATGATTAGTGCATGAATATTAGGGTTAGGGTTAATACAGGATGGCACTCTGTTAAAGAGCCATTAAGACTCCCAGAACAGATGAGTGGGACTGATGCCACATTTAAGGTGGGAAGATGAAGAAGACGAGTTGCTTTCGCTCATCAGTTTTAAGCAAAAGAAAATAAAGTGATTTAATACTCTGAAGTACTTACAGTCATGGTATCTTGCTTTGAATTATGTACTTTTTAAAATTAGGATTACAAAACTTGACTGGTGTTGCACTTTCTCTCAGATGAACTATTACTTAAAAAAGAGAAACGTGGTTTTACTTGTAGTCACGAGGCCTTCAGGTTATTGTCTGTATCTGTAGCTGATGGGCTGCTCTGACCTTTGAATCTTAAACAATATTTATAAACTGATGACTGAAAGGTAAGAAAACAGATTCTGATATGAGTCATCGGTATCCAAAGAAAGTGTCTGCATCTAAATAAAATACATGCTCACGTGGATGCTGATGAGGTTTTAATGACGTT